>JABFQA010002699.1:0-10831 GCA_022817065.1 Probaryconus sp. ZL-2020
TGGTTGCAAGTAAAACCAAATATTTACAATTTTTTAATTAAGCATCCCGCAAAAACAAAAATTGTTTAAAAAATATCGAGGTCGACCTTTGTGTTGACCACCGATATTAATTAAAGTGCTTACATTCCAATAATTAAAGTATTTGCTAAAAGGGTTGAATTAAAAATTACAATCATTCGTTAATGTATGTTTGCGTGGCTTCCGGATATATGCAAACACGATAAGTTGTTAGAGTAAATGTTATAAATCTTTGATCACTCGAGGTGCCTTTATATCCACGAAGGTTGATGTAAAAAGTGTAAAGTTACTTATACCTTCGTTAGTAATTTTCTTTCGTCTGTCATCCTTATTAATGAAGTTCAATGAACAATATTTACGAGTTAATAACTCTTTGACGTCAATCATTTTCTTCTTTTTTATTAAGCAAAAAAATTTAATTTGTCAATAACGTCAAGAGCATTTAGGAAAAAACAATTTATTTTAAAGAAAAGATCATTTATCTTTCATAAATGTAATTCTAATGAAACACGATCTAATGTCCATTTAACACACGTTGTATCATTCGTGACTTAATCTCATTATCTTTGCCAGGATTGTAGAATAATTTAATGGTCCTATTTATTTTTAGAAAACCTAATGATTTTCTTATTAACTCTATTTATTCACTTGAACTTGGGACTAAATGAAAGATTTCACTAATATCACTTTAACTAACATCTCGAATGAAGAATTCAAGGTAATAAAAACTTTATTACACTTGCATTTATGATAAACTTGTTGGTGGTTTAATTTTGCAAAAAAGGAGATGATAAAACATCATTTTTTCAAGTAGTATTCACTGAAACAAGTCATACCAAAATCTACAGTTTGCTTTCCAACATCACCGTGAATCTTCTACTTTCTCACAAATGTCTCATAAATCAACAACGATTGAAAAGCAAACGATCGATTCTACAAGTAGTAATCGTCAAAAATAGTCAGACCAAAATCAACCCGCTACCAATGAACGTAAACCCCGACGTGAACCATTTTCCAAAATAATGAATATACCTTGCAATACGAAATCCAAAGGGCTTTAGAAGAACTTCGTGTCGTCGGAAATCCGCGCGCTGCCAAAGAAGCACTGACACCCCCGCTAAAGAGCACGGTCCGCAAAAAGCTCGGCTACCAGTCGCGTTCCCCTCGAATCATCATCAACATCATTATTATGATCCCGTGAACTTTCGCGTATCAGTGCTCGCTATCTCAGAGAAGCCGGCGCGAACTATCGACCCGAGAGCCGAAAAAGGAGTGCACGTACATGTCACCGAAAGAGAGAGTTCCACTCGCACGAGAAGCAAAAAATCGGAATCAAAAAAAAAAAAAAAAAGATTTTGCAAAAAACTGGAAAAAAAATATATATATAAAAGAACAACAAGAAGAAGTCGAAAGAAAAAGAACTCAGGGAGGGGGAGGAGGAAAACGTGCGAGCTTTTCGCGTGCTATCGATTGCAACGCGGAAAAGTCGCCGGTCCTTATTTCTGAGGGGGAACGGGGGGGGTTGGGTCACGGAGAAAGGGGGGGTTGGGAGGGGGGGGCCTGAGTTTGTTTTGGAATCCGGAAGTGGCTCGCTACCACTTGCTCCGGAGCATCGGGGCCGACCACTGTGTCAGGGCTTTCGCGCAGATACCAAAGGCAAATGTAGACAAATTTCCGAGCACCGTTGCGCGCACAAATTTATCAACACACCACGTGTAACGGCTCGCTCGGTCGTCCGGGTCGGACTGAACCACCCGACGAACGCTTGCCGAGCTTTCCGAAGTACTCCGAGTCGAGTCGAAGTGGGACGTCGGAAAGCTCGGCCGTCGATTGGTCGGCTCGCTCGGGATTGAGGCACAGCCACCCTCTGCCACCCTGGATTCTTTGCACCTCTCTCGTTCCCTCTCCTTCTTACTGCTTCTCTCTCTCTCGTTCTCTCTCTTTCACGTTTTGCTCTCTGTCTTCTTCTCCCTTTCTCTATGTCCCCGTAATTCTGTCTCACTCGATGAGATACGAAATAAGGTGTATCGCGAAACTCGGACCCGTCCCAATGAAGTTGTTGCGTTCGCACAACAGATGTTGTTTGAATGCTCGCTTTGTGCCGGCCGGTCGGCACTTTTTTTTTTTTTTTTTTTTCGCCAACCCCCGCAGGGTGCACTGCTACGCAACCCGGACAAAGTCTAGACGATGTTGTAACGTAAGTCTAGTTTTTAAACTTTACTTTATTAAAAGATCTACAAACTAGAAGAGCGCCAGACTTGTTTGGACCGCGACGGAAATTTATATAGAACGTGGAATAAAGTTTATCACCAGGCGAACTTGTTTCTGTTTTATTTTCTATTTGTTTATGCAAGTTGGATCAGCGCGCAAATCGCGAAACTATTAAATTGGTAGGGATAATCTGTCTGTTGTCTGACGGAAGTTGATATACAGTGGATATTGTAAGGTCAGAATGAGTTCGAGATGAGGGTTGTTTTTTTGCAATTTTAAGAATATTTTTTTTTAAGAATCTAAAGCAAAATCTATAATACTTTTGAAATGTTTGATTCTTTTTTTTTTTAATTTTTGCGCAGAGAAATTTGCACAGAAATTTGTAAAGTTTTGCAGAGACAATTTACCGGGATTTGCAGAGTTCTGAAAGGATTTTGAAAACATTAACACAGAACTTTGTAAATTATATTAGAGGGATTATATTTTGCAAAACGTATGTTTATTAATAAAAGTTTTGACTCTAAAAAAGGTGCTTTCAATTTTTGTTGAAGTATATCGATATTGAAACGTTAAAAAAATGGCTATTCAAATTCACCCCACAGGATTCAATTGTTTGTATCAAGAGTTAAACTATGTGTAGAGACACTATTATGTAGACTTATTTTGCACCTACTTGATCCCCAAGCCTGTTGACGCATCTGCCGAAACGAAGGATGTTTTTAGGGAAAAGGATATTAATCTTGGATGTCGGGGTGGGATGTGACAGGTTGAATGGGTTGTGGTGATGAATTTTTTTGAGGGTCCAGAGGCGGTGGTTTCAGTCCGTTTCTAATAGCGCGTAATATTGGGTGGTACTTATAATACTTTGGGGTTGTATTTTGGTTAGGAAAATTATGCCAAAAACATAATGCTGGTCCAGTGAATTATTAAGTCATTATGTACATTGTTAATTTCGTGAATATAAATTTGTTGTTGTCGAATGACATAGAAAAGTGCATTCTATTGTTAAATGTTTAATGCCGCGTAAATAAATAAATAGTAATTGCAATAGCATTATTTAAGAGAATATGACTTCTTTACATTGTATATAGAATAAAAATGATAATCATTACTTGCAACCCATACATCCTTCCATATTCAGATAAAGAAATTTTCCAATAAAATAAACTGCAAGAAGAAATTGTGCAGATAAAACTATACGCTGAAGATAAATTAATCATATGCTCTAGAACATAAGCATTCTAAAATTGAAAGGAAATGGCTTTATTATTATATTGTTCAATGGGGTAAAAAAAAAAAGTTCCTTACAACTTTTGTTCTGTATTATTGTTATTTTACTTATTTCGAAATTTGAAAATTTTCTCGAGCATTAACATAATGTAATCCTTGATGTTAGAAATATCAATCATTATTTTATGGTATGTTAATTTTTGAAAAGCCCTATATAAAACGTAATAAAAAATTGCCATCATAAAACTAAAATATGAAGAAGCACATTTAGAACATGAAGCTGAATTATGTGTTATTATAAAATCTCATAAAAAAAGTTTAGAATTTGCTGACGAGTCATATGCAGTGCGCATATTATTAACCAAGAAGATGAACCCACTTTGTAATATGGTAACATTTATTTTGCACGAATGTAAAATGTGTTAAACAAAATTTCGCACGCAAAAATATTTTACATAGTGCTGTTACATCATAGTTTGTAAATGTCACTGGAAAACTATTCACTGTACAATTGTACACCTGTGTAATGGTTTTATTAAATCAACTAAGTACTCTAGTTGTCTTTGTCTTCAACTATGAAACTTTGGTTAATATGATTAAATTGTCTAGTTAGTCCAACTTAGCATGACTGATTACAGTAACTTTACCAATATCATTTACGTATTACCCCTAACATCTTTAATTATACTTCGAACCAAATTAAGTTTTAATATATGTAAATAGAGAGTTGGTAAAATCTCAAACCATTGCACACAATGAAACCGTGATATTATTTAGAATAATGTAATGTGGAAATGCAATTTTAGAAGATTCGTAACAAACTGCCGTTACAAATGTTTCAAATAATTTAAATAAATGTTGAATTGTCTGAATGTTGTTAAAAGAATAAACGTTTCAATTTCTTAGAACAATATGAGTAATGTCGTCTATTTATGCTTATGATATCTTTAGGAAGTGATATGTTTTAATTATTTCTACAACATGCTGAATGTACAATGCATAGCCACTGCGGTTTGCTGGATGTTCGCCTTTAGAGTTTATACATTGAGGTTTAATTTCAGCTGTTTTATCAGACATTTCTCATACGTATAGTGTTTGGTAAGCCTCATACATCTAGGTTTATTATGCCCGTTTTGTATCATATAACGGAGTTGTACTCATTCGGTTAATAGAGCTATTATGTTAAAAAATTTCACAGAATAAAATATTCGTTGAAATACCGTAATAACTCTTTTATTTAATACCGACGAGAATTTTTTAAATATTCATATAAAGGCATATTTCATTTTGTAATATTAAAACATTTCAAGTTAAAAGTTTTCGGAGATATTTCTGGTAAAAATGTATCGTACCACCTGGCTATAACAACGTAACGTCGGCAAATTATTTTCATTAAAAAACAACATTTACTAAAATTCTTAGGAAAACTAATGAACTTCAGAAATTTCAGTATGCCATACATACGAGGTACATTCTGAGAAAAATAATTCTACGTAGTAAATCCCTGAGCAGTTAAACGTGAAATACAGATGATGCAGGTACCTATATATATTACTGTCTAAAACACGTAGCATCATTAATCGTGCAATCTGTATGTGTCTATTCCCTATCCATCAATCTCGAAAATGTACCATAATGCACTTGAATTAATGAAAAAAAAAAAAAAGAAAAAATTATTTCTTCGATTCTAAAAAATAATTAAAAATATTCAAATTCAATTCCAATTGTATTATCTGAAACTTTAAAAAGGTGACATTTTCGCTCATCAAAAGGGAACAGTTTCAGAGAATATATTATTAGAACAAAAATGAAACAGTCACAAATAAACGACTTAATGAAAAGCAAAGAGTAAACGTGTGTATATTATATTATGAACTACGGAGAGAATGAACCTTGCTGTTGAATTTCGGTTATAACTATCTCAAATTAACGATTGTAACGTCTGACGGAAAATGTTCTAAGCCAAGCATCAACCGGCTATTAAATCATGATGTATTTACAAGTAATTGAATTAGCAACCAACCGGCGCATTTCCAAGGTAAAGCGCAATACGTCACTCAAACCTACAGAACACCCTGAAATCTCGAAATTAAAGGTAGAATAACAAAGGTGTCACGTTATCAATTATATATTCTCAAACATTTCCCGAACTCATCAAATTTCCTTGCAAAACCAAAAGTTTAAGAATACCCATTCATCGTCAGACTCTAACAAAATACTTTTGGCCCAACTATATTAAATAGTTAAAAACAGTGACACGAAAAAATAATTCAAAAACTTTTTTTTTAATAATTTGGCACTGCGAAAATGAGAGATTCGCACAAGAGTGGCATCATTAATGATACCATCACGTACACATATTTAATGCAACAATTTATTGCAACCTGCTGAATGTCTTGTAACCACTGAGAACCAAGCAATGTGTAACCATAAAGACGAAGAAAGCGCGCCATTCATATCTTTATCTATATTATTTGCAATTACTAACTTTATTGCGCCTTCGTTTTAGAAAATGTATGTCTTGGGGGTTTTAGAATGTGGCATAAAAACAGTAAATTCGTGCACTGCTTTTGACAATGCGAATTTATTTGTCCCATAACCACTCGGGTGAAATTTATTTGTTAATATAAACATGATCTTCGTGAACGTATAAAGAGTTATTATTTGACGAAAATATATTTGTTTAGAATGACCCGAAACTATTTCATTCTATTAGTTGAACAATGCAAAATATAGCAATTCGCAAAAGAATGTGACGAACTTTTTCATTAAAGTTATTTTCTATAAATGGGGAAGAAAAAAAAACTTTTTTCACCTATTGAAAGCGCAACCAAATTTTCTACAAACCAAGCTTTTCGGTAAAATAATGTGAAAAATGTATCCCCCCCCCCTCTGGTTCTCGTTGGCTACATTCCGATTACTTAACTAATAATGCCAAGTAAAATATAACTAAAAGCAAAAAGTTATTGACGAGATTATGGAACGTGGCACACGGGTAAGCACATTGTCTTCGTACAGAGTATTCCACAGAAACTTATAGTTGTATTCCGCACGCGGAATGCGAAATTACGGAAAATCGAGCAAACGGAACTTACGAATAACTTGGCGAACAGTTCTACAACTAACGCATACGCGCGCAGCGAATACCTATGCAACCGCCATAACGTCGACGTTATAACCATTTGAAATGTATGTCGTTCGTTGAGAAAAGCTCGGTAGGAGAAATGCCATATATTGAATTACCGCCTTTTCAGTGCACCGCAAAAGATTCAAAACCTCTGTCAAATCGAAAACGTTGCAGCTTCGTCTTCGTAACGCAGTTAACAAGGGATGCTTAAAAATCGCGCGATAGTTAACAAACGCATTTCGGTAACAACACTTTGCAACGATCTTGCATTTGAAATTCATTCAATCTTGAATTTACATTATTTTCTAATATCAAACGTAAGAAAATGTAAACGTCAAACAGACATTGTTTCTAAAGTAATCATATTAAGCGATTCATACGTTTCCGGACCCAGTAATTTAGTTCATAAAGTAAGTCTAATAATTTTCTAAAGACATAAATGCAAAAGCTATGAAATGAAGGATTTCAAATGACGAAAGCTCGTATTAATCGTTAAAACTGATTCCTTCTATTCCAATAAATGTTTGCGATATAAAAAGATAATTGTAATTGAAAACGATCGTCCGATGGATCAATTTATTATATATTTTTATCTGTAATTAACACGTTAATTAACGTTGATTCCACATCTCTCTTTGATCACGCACGTGATTCTGAATTTACGGATAATCAAATCCGCACAGATTCTACATTTATATCGAAATTTTATGAATGTCTCTTTTCTCTTTCTTCATAATAATACGTCATACGGAACTTTACTGCGATACGCGTACGCGTTACTAATTGGAGACGAAAATTATATTTATTCGATGGATACATTCATGGAAAGCAATTAGACGAATCGCGTTAATTATTCTGTGAATGCGTGTGCATATTTCAGATACTTTTCGACTGATCATTTCACTCAGTGTAACAGGCAAATAAAAGTTTCCTTTGAACTCCGATCAAATCCATTTCCTCGACTCAAAAATTATTATTTATTTAGCGTCCAAATGTCTACGTTATTTTCTATTGCAATTCCTTCTAAAACAGGTTTGTTTTGTTATTAGGAATTGCAAAAGAAATCTATTTCGTTCCTGATGGTAATAGTATCAAATTATAGCAGAGTCCTTATTTTATGTATATTATACACTGAGATCAAAATACTCTGGTAAGTGTTAGACTCCGTATATGCCATCATTACCAAAGGCACGGTGATCGCTTTAAATGGATAGTGAGTAGCAATACAGTACATCTAATTGGACTGCCATTTGTATTACTGGAATGCATGTAACGCTACCTGATTCGAAGCGTCATTACTCTACTGGTTCAACTGAGCTTTGTGAAAGCTCTAACGTTATTACCGCTAGTAGAAGTACCTTTCGAAACTTTGCGCGTATAATTTTACTCCTACAACCCCTCCCCCCCATTTATTTTAGATTATTTCAAAAATTAGAAACCATCGGGATTCAATATCACTTCGTTAAACTACAATTGCCCGTAGTTTTATAACGATATTATTCGTCAATTAGTATTTTAAACGACGATCAAAATTTCTGTTGTAAAATTAAAATCAAATTTAAATGAAATGAATTTATATCATCATTCCTGAATAATACACGTTGCACGTTTTGATTGCGCCATCAAGATATTGATGTATGTTATAGTTTATCCTTTACGACATCATTAGACGGATATTCATCAAGCAAACATTAGTATTAATGATAACCGTGAATACAGTGATATACGATTCATCTCAACATACCAAAGCACGCCGAAACATATTGAACTGCTCTACTATTTATATGGCTTCTATGCCTTAGCGTGCTAATCATTCGTCATTTGTATTCACTTCTGTTACAAAGAAATCTATAATTTCTCTATTTGCATGACAAACCACGCGTAGATGAATCATTTCCTATGCGTCTTATGAATACGTTATAAACAAATATCCCAAATGCAATTCAATTCAAATTCGAAAATTGTTTTAAAATTTGTATTAAAAAGTTATATATTTATTATTTGAATAATATTACTTTACGATAAATCATTCAACAGTGACCCGTCCAAAGAATCAAGCGACAAATTTGACGTTATTGTCTCTCCGAGGCAACATTAAAAAGCCCTTAACCAATTGCACTACTTCCTTAAAATAACTCAATATCTTCCGCTGAGCTTAAGAGAATAGCCATAAAAGATTTATCACGCCACATTGAATTGTAAATCCAGAAAACATGCGCGTCGGCTAAATTGAAGATGACTTATTGTATTCAAATGCAACGGTTGCGCGAAATTGTGGCGGTGCATCGGTGTGACTGGCGTTTGGTTTTACGCGCCAACGTTAACAGAAACACGCGTGGAGCCCGTCATCTCAGGGTGGCAGTTGTTATTTCGAATGCCAAGCGACATCGAATCGGAAAGGGAATAGAAATCAAACGACTAGCCCGGGCTCGAATTGAGCCAAAGGGAACGAATAGCGCGAAGGTTTTACGCGCTTGCTCTGCCACCGCGACACGGCTCCGGATAATAACCCGATGGTATCCCATGCCGGAGAGTCAAACCGCATCCCATCGATATACCCGGCACGTACCATAGCCCCTGCGCACATGCACGCACACGTGCCAGCACCTGCGACTCGACCAACACAAATAAACCTCGATCTTGCTTTCATCTATACATTATATATATATACATCCAACTCTCTGTTTAGTATTATATACATGTATTTATGTCTTATACATGTATTTATATACATGTAAATGGTTTGGATAAAAAGATTTCATCGCTTCAATGGATGAATTACTTGTTTCAATTCAATACTCCTTTCGTTATTCAAAACGATGATAATGAAAAGGTAATCTATGAAAATCAACTAGACCAAACATTTTTGGTACTGCACGCAGGAAAAAGTTATCATAAAAATTACTAACTCTGTTGGTACCGTGGCAATATACTTTCCCTAATCAAAAAATTAATATATCTCTTTGTAAAAATTCACATAACTTCAACCTCTGTTTTGGATTCAATTCATAGTCAGATTTCCATGACGAAAAACTGAAATGAATTCCTGGCACTTTATAGATCATCGGAATCCATCGTCTTGCTTTTGGAAAACGCAGGAGCGACATTATCCCACACCCTACTCTTTCCTATTACCATATTTCGCGAAAAATTGTTTTACTGCCTCCCGCTCATTTACATATAAGGAGCGTCATAATTGTACGTATGATTCGGTAATTTCTGTTCAGTAGGTCGGTGTGCGGAGATACACACGTTGACGCACCAACACAGAGTAAACGGGATCGGCTGCAGATCCTTCCCAAGGGATGCATTATACATGTGCCAGGCTGCTCTTGCCGCCCCACAGTTTCGAGTATAAGAGCTCGTCCACGACCCCTCGGTCTACATCCAACTCTTCCACATCCCCCTTTCCCCTTCCAACTCGTAACCCGAAGATTGATAAATAATATTATTTCCTATACCTGGTTCTCTTCTCGAGACCATAGTCAACGGTAAAACCGTCGTTACAGTCGCGTTCCCCGATACGCTGTAATTTTCGCGGATTTTCCACTGGAAATCCGGAGTTTGAATTTGTTTCCATTCCTGTGTTTGCGTGTGTGTGCGTTACCGGTAAAGGCATATTCCTAAAATCCCTCTTATGATCCGGAAAACAGTGGCGCAGGGACGAAAGACTTCGTTGAAGTAAAATAACTTTTGTTAGGAGATTTCGATTCTTAATAGGATTACCATCGTGCCTTAGACCTCCTGACTCAGAGAAGTTTTTCAATCGCCTTATAATGAAAACAAATAAAGCAAAGTCAAAATTTGTATTTATACAATTTTGCATCGGCACTCATTTATATTCCATGAATAACAAAATTTATGTAATGTGCAGTATAACATATGATTGAAGGCATGAGTATGAGAATGATAAATTCCATTGGGGTCGTAAGAAAATTCATGAGATTCAAGGGATTACACATGTTTGCGTCCAACGTGGGGCCGCGTGGTGTAGCGCTGGAAATGACATTTATTCTCTCCAAATAAAACAATCTCAGGCGCTCTTTTCGTATTACTTGCTTCACCGTGACTCTTGATTCATTGAAACACGGCAACTGTGAAATTCGTTAAGTGTTAATGGTAATGAACCAACGAGGAACCAAGTCACTAGCGACAATTTTTTCTCTTTTTTTTTTTTTTTTGGCCATTTAGTTTTTAAATGTTTTCTTTTGTTATCGTCATGAAAAACATTTTTTCGAATGAATC
>JABFQA010002700.1:0-10828 GCA_022817065.1 Probaryconus sp. ZL-2020
ATTGATAGTGACGAATATTTTTTGCTTGCAAAACTACATGATTCAGTCAATTTTCATTGAAGAATAATTATATTTTATCTCTCGTTATATTTTTCGATCAAAAATAAAATTCAAATTAATTCAATATTACTAATTCACAACTATAATCTGAATAAAACTGTGAAATATTATCATTTGTAACAGAATGAAATTGCTTTTCGAATAGATTATAATTTCATTAATAAGTAACTATAAATATTATTCATGAATAATAAAATCGAGTCGAGATTATTTAATTACGTGAATTATCATTATAAGCAAAAAGGTAAAAGATAATTTTACTGATGTCAGGTTCTCTCGAAATAAATGAGATTTTCGGAGAGAATTTATGTCTTATAATTCCCGCTTTATGTGACTTATTAGCTGCTAATATTTTACACGCTGATACGCTATCGTGTAATGTTTCTTTTAGTATCATTACATTTTTTTTCCTTCAACACTCGATCCAACTCAACGAAATTTCAACGTGAATTTTGAAAGCTAATAGTTCCCCTTATAATTATTCATATCGTTTATTAATCGTAAGTTAAAATATTCGCTCGCGTATAAGGGACTCAATCAGCAAACTAGTTTAACTGAAACTAATATGCAGAGAAATTTGCAATAATTGACATATAAGACTAAACAGCGTTGTAACTTTCATTAAACGCAATTTTGAATACAATATTAACTTATTATCAAACTTAGGAATTTCAACGTAACGCGAGTTTGTTGAGTACTTAACGAATTGCATTTGTCGTCATTGACTCGGAGTCCCTAGAATTAAGGTTTAATGAATTCATTGAAATGCATAATTTAAAATAACTCTGTGAATTAACTCGGCACCGTCAGTTGAAACGTTATCATGAATACTTACGCTGAGAAAAACATTTCCATTAAACTGCGAATCCAAACGCCAATACAAACCATTGGTGGAAACAGTTATGGATTTGTCAAAGCCACGATAACTTACAAATGCTACGGGAGAATGACTTTCCCAAGATATTCAGTTATCCCAATCCCTGGCGCGTGTTTAATATTTAAATTGGATGAAGTGTCGGGTTTATTGAATGCGCGTACGGAAACGTTGGCGAATCGAATGAATATAATAAAGGATAATCGCCGTCTAAACGAGACGCATCCGTCCATTCAAGAATCACTGCTAAGGATTCCATGATTATTGGCGTGTTAGGGTGTCAACTCTTCGCTGACTGTTTGCGAAAAATATTTCACAACATATTTTATCCTCACATCAAAATCATTTAATATCTACATTTAAAATTTCACTGATGGAAAAAAGAATTGATTTCGGTACATAAAAAAGTTAGCACACAAACTTAACCCAAAAAATCTTTCAATAAAACGCCAGTCAGAATTTTTTTTTTTTTATCTTTCCCATCAAAATTTTTAATACAAAAATAAAATGGAATTTTAGAAATTTAGATTATAAACAAATTATTGTATGTTTTATACTTTTATTTTATTTTTGTTTTGTCTTGGTATGTTAAACTTTATACATATATATAAAAAAGGAGGGATGTAAAAGGTAACGAAATTATAGACGTCCATCTCGCGGCGACGTATGGGTATACAGAGCTCTGTGTCAAATAAAAGCCCAACATTGTTGGGAATGTCAGCGTTGTGCTAATCAAACTGGCGAGACAGTTGCAATTGGCTTCACTGTTCGAAACAAGAGACGAAGATGAACCCGCATGACCTTACTACCGATGTGTGGATCAGCGCGTCTCAGCTAATGGTGTCGCCTTTGAAACATTAAACACTTCACATGCTCTATGATTCCATCGATTAACGCTAATCTGAATACAGGACTTAATAAGCTCTCGGCTATGCACGCATACATGCAATCACCGACGTAGATACTGTTACAACCCATTGTCCAAATGTTGACTCAATTAAGCACATATTATTGATGTTTTTGTTCTCAAGGCAGACACTGATTTCAATCTTTACAACAAACATTGCAAAATTTCTGATTTAATTTTCAATTGCAATTAAAATTCTTTCAGGGACGCTCGTTAAAATTTACCATTATAAAATTGTTTGTTTGTCTGAAAATTTAATTAACTGCGATCTGATCAAAGTTGCTTTCGATGATATTAAGTTACAAAAGACTTTCGACCTTTAGTTCTGTTAATATATTATAACAACTTGGAAGGGGAAGTTTATAATCTGTAGAATGACAATTTAGAGGTTTCATTGTACTGTACATTCATATGGTAGTTACTAATTGGACAAAAGGCAACTTTGTAATTATATACGTGCAGATATTAGTCTGCGTTTCCTAATATCTCTAAGGTCTACTTTTTCAGAAAAAGTTTTCAACGCGTGAGAATGAATTTCGATGGGTTTTTCCAGAATGATTTTATTTTCATTCGTTCTCTTTTTTTTTTTTTTTGTTTTGTTTTTGCAAACCTATATGTCCCTTATAGATGAAAAAGCTTTGAGTCTCTTTTAACTTTATTCCAAAGTTCCTGGAACTTTTAACCTGTAGGTTTATTGTTAGAAAGAGATATCATTCATTCGCCTCGATAAAGTTTCTACACTGAATACAACAGTTCTATCTTCGTCTAACAATAAATCCACTGTCCAGAAGGTTGTGGTGGTATTGTGCGTCAAGTTGTAGTCCATACGATCTTTTTATAAAGGTTACTTTAATTCAATACATTTTGCATTTTTACCCGAATCAAAAAATATTAGCGAATATAAGATGATATTCTGAAAGTAGTTTAGTGACAATGATGCTTTTTGCAATTAACAAGTTACAGTGTTTCCATAGTTTCAACAGGGCTAATAAAATTCATAGAAAATTGAAACTGAATTAAAGAGACATTGATAACAGGAAAATCGACTTTACAATTAAACTTTAGAGGACGTAATGCTCCTTGCTGGCTTTTCAGATTTTACTAATTTGCATGAATTCAATTCAGCACGCAGCTTATTTGTTGTTTTCTGAACATTGTCATTGATAGAACTAAAACTAAAGGGTATTAGAAGCAAAAGCCTTTGACGTTAAGAAAACAGTAATGGGCTTAAATTCTTTTATTTGCTAATTGAATTTGCACATTCTCTAAAGTATCATCTTCAGGCAAAATTGTAAGTTATACAAAATCTTGTTTTTTTTTTTATATAATTAAAAAGGTCTGGCGCAATTGAAAACGTAAAGTTCAGTTCAACTGTTTTTTCTGTAAATTGAAATTGCTCCTTTTAAGGATTAAACGAAAAACATAGTTTTTTCGGAATATCCCGCATTATTATATAATCTTTCAATTATTCTTCTAGAATTTGTTAGCGTTTTTCAAAGTAACTTTTCCATTAGAGATAAACTTTTCCAATGTTTTCGATTCTTTTAAATTCAGTTCGTAACGATTACAATAACGTTTTTTAAAGGTAAATTTGCAAAATGAATTGAGTATCGAAAATTCGATCGAACTAAACTCTCCTCTGACAGAGAAAAATTGAAAATAAAAGTCATCGTTCCCCAATCTAAGTAGGACTCCAGGAAATTCTCATGCAAAAATTGTTGTACGTATCCTGACGAAAAGTTTTCCTCGGCAACTTAAGCAAAAGATCGCATCTTTGAATTTATCAACGAACTTAATACCGGATTCAATGTCGGGTTAAAATTTAATAGTCTTTCCGAACTCCGAATCCAAGTTCTTCTTTAAGAAGAAATAAGCGAACACCTTCCTTCCATTTACATCGGCAATTATTTTCAAATAAACAATTTCAATTCCATCTTATTAAATATATTATGAAGATTTACAGATGGAAGCACTTTAAAATTTCAGCTTTGTCAGTCTCGACTGCGCACTCAGAGTCACTTGTGAATGTTTCATTTTGACTGTTGGTATATTTAACGTACAATGGCGCGTTAAATTGATCATAGAATGGCTTCTTGTTGTTTCCTGGAAAAATTTTTGTTTTTGTTTTTGTTTTTTTTTTTTTTCGCAATTTCCCACCGCCACGCCGACTAAAGCGACAGGAATTAAACACACAGTGTTGCCCTGCAGACAAAGCCAAAGAAACAATAGCGAGCTTCTAACGAAACGCTGATAAACTCGGCAGATTCGGAGAGCTCTCTCCCGTATTGACCTTTAACAGTGGCAACCGGCAGCGGCAGTAGCATCTACTGTCGTTGTTTGTAACAAGCTCTTTAATGTTTCGCCTGCGTTGCTCCCGTAGTGCAGAGCGGCTTGATTAAGTACAATTTGTCCATGGCTTCATGCCGATGTCAAAGTTAGTGGCGCACTGACATGTATGTAAACTCATCGCCCCTTATGTCGAGCGCGCACATATGCGAACATCAACTCTCACAATGTACTTACGTATTAAGTGCTCCACCCAACTTGGGATCATCCTCTCTCATAACGTGTAACATCAAAAAGTCATCTATCTAATGACAAACTGTACCCACAAACCAAACAATGAGATACTCGTCTTCAGATATTAAATTAAATGTTATCACGGAACAAAACAATGATTAAACGTGAAATTAGTTAAAAATAAAAGTGAAATACTTAGCGAATAGTCAGACACTTCAATTTTTGGAGAACAGCAACCAGAAAACCACATAAATCTTTAACGTCATTAATGATTTCGTCTTTGCTGAAGTGTGCAAAATTTACTATCCGCAGATAGTCGATGATGAATAAATGAGATTGTTTATGTAAAACAAGAACAAAGTTTCTATCGCCTGTTCCCTTTATGGTCGCAATCCTGATTGGTCCATTTATAATATAACTACTTGAAGATTATGAATTCAACAGTCAATTTATATGAACTTTTAAAAATCATTTTAACTGATGTTATTTCATGCATAATAAACGTGTAATACTCGTTCGTTGGCGTAATACTGAAATCATGGGCCAGAGAACAGGCGATAAAATATCATACAAGTTTATTACTAATTTTAGGTATTCAACCGTAAATGGTCTGATTAATAATTAGAAACACTTCCCCGAGCGTGTCTTTTGCTTGTCAAATATAAGTTTGTATGTGTTTCGTTGTGCTTGCGCTCGTGGCGTTTATACTCACACATTTGACGAAACTCTACGGTTAACATAAAATTCCTAGAGTATTATAAGGAACCCATTTTCACCCTACACCTCGGTACGGTCTATGTTCGTCGATAGCGGTTTCGCCGACGTATAACGCAGCTCAAAACCACTTGCAGTTGGTTTCAGCAACAGTTTAAAGTAAACTTCCAGCACGTACAATGATGAGGCCAAGAGAAGTTATAGGTCATTATTTTAAAAGGCAAGTGGTTTGTTTTTCAACGCCTTTTGAAAATGTTCCAAAAATCGCTATCCCGTTTATTTTCATTGCAATCAAAACGATGCCAAAAACAACGGCGTACAAAATTGATGAACTAATTTTTTTTTTACTATTCGACAAATTTTATCGTTTGTGTTTACTTACGAAATATTTTCGACTGAATTAATTAATTTCAAACGGAGGAAAATCTCATTTATTCCACGTCAGAAAGTCAATCAATTTAGCTTAAATTCAAACTTAGTTTCCATCAATTTCACAGTAATACCAATTGTTATTTTTCGTTCAAAATTCAACTACTTTTGTACAGTACAGATAAATATAGTGAACGATTGATTTGGCATCATTTTTGCCAAACATTTTTTGTACAGCATTTCTCAATTTGTTCTTGCTTTGGATTGGCCATCGGTCAGTCTTGTGAAGAATTACAATGATTAAAATAATACACCATAATTATACACCATAATCCTAACAATCAACGATTATCATCAATCTTTATCTGACAATGAAGAAAACTTGAAAAATGACAATTATTATTTAAATCTGAAATGAAATATCTTGAAAAACTAATTAATCAATCAAGGAGAAACATTCAATCAACCGTTACCAATTTGTTCCAATTTTAAAAGGCACAATGAATAAATTACTTTTGCACACAACTAGCTAGAAATTATGAAGATTGATCCAAATCCGAAATGTTTAATTAATGGTAACAAGCAACGAGAAGGAGTAAATGCACAAATGTCAGGAAAGAACAAGGAGGTTCAATTATGACGTCATTACAAAGAAGGATACACCGTCGAGTAATGTCGACGACCATCTAACTTAGACGTTAATAAGAAACATCGATCGCGGTTAAATCTCTTGCAGTCAACTCGAAAGTTATGAGTATTTACGACTCACATTTCGCATCGCCATTATTGTCGGGTTACTCACGACTGACTGATTTTAAATTAAAACCAACAATTATATTGCATTTTTCAGAAGAAAAAAAGGTCTGATATTAAGTATAACGCAACCCTCCTTCTCCCCCCCTCACCCCCATTTCGTTGATACGCCCCAAACTGGAATTTCATGAATTTATTATTTGATTTCATTTTAATTACTTTTAACTAATTTCCATTTTCACATTTTCGTTTTATAATGATTGATTTATTGATTTAATGAACTTAAGTTGAAAGTTTAATATTTTTATAGTATTGCTTTAAATTAGTGAAGTTTGGTGGATTGATTATATTATATTTTCGAACATTTTTAAACGAAGTTCCCAAACGATGGTCATTGTGAAATTTCCCTTTAATTAATATCACATCGATAAAAAGACAAGTTTTTTTTATCTATCTACCATTGAGTAATTGACTCTGGAGAATCTGGAATTCAGTGGTTAGGAGAGTTTTTTTTTATTTTTAAATAAAAGTTTAAAAAAGTTTGGTATTATATTCATTATTTCCTGAATGGTGGGAAAAAAGACATTTAAAAAAATAGTAAGAGAAGAGTACAAAAATTAAGCTTGGTCTTTAAAAAGGAAGTAGTTGAAAATGAAATAAATGGTATCGAAAATAAATGAGTGATGCGTGGAGCCAGGTCTTATTAGTAGAATGAATAGTTTTTAGCAAGGTATAATTTTTAATTCCACATGACACGTTTGAACCTTTTCCCTCCTGTAAAGAAATTCTTTTGAATTTTTTAGAAAGCAACTTTCCGTTTGATGTCAGGGGAAAATAAAATGAAATATGCAGGCAAAAGTATTGATTAATGTTTCGTGTTATATATATATATGTATATATCCTTTTTACAATTATACATTGATACATTCCCACTTCTATAAATGCTATAATTCTCTTCGCAGACTTTTCTTTTCTTTCAGTGTTTCTATTTTTTTTCTTCGAACATTTCTCATCTTCTTATATAATTAAAACTGACACGAGTACGGTTTACTTTTTGTAGTTATCATTCTAAGCGAAATGCTGCAACCTTTCTGTATTGTTAATAATAGTGAAATAGTTTAAAAATACACAAACCAAAATTGGATTATTGAATTAGTTATGAACACTGCGACTCTAAAAAGCAGTAATTTTATTTTAACTCTTTCTTTTTCTCGACTTTATACGTTTTTCATTAAATTTGCAAAATTTCATTTTACTTATTTTCATTTTAACTATTTATAATCGAAAAATACATATTTATTATATATATAAATAAGAAATAAATATGAGGCGATTATTTCAACCGAATGTTAACAAATGGAATATAAAAAAAAAACAAAGAAAACAAATTAGAATTCATCTGGAAAATTTAGATACACATACTATATTTGTACAAGCAGCAAAACATATTTTCGAAAGTAAAACATTCTTCCATGCACGAAACGAAGCAAAGAAACCTATAGACGAGATGAAAGAACGTTACTCGGATCAAAGGCAAGGCTTTTGCGGTTCTCAATAGATTTGGCTTTTATTCATTATTTCTTCTTTACGTACTATCTATACTTTGAAATAACTACAATAACAAATGTTTGCATTAAAAATTGATGGAATACAGAGATTATTTTGTATGAATATGGAAAACTTAATCGAATAAGGGATTCTACCATTTCCCACATTCGCTACACCTTTTCCTGATAATCATATAATATAGGAATGTAACTTTTATCAAAACATCACATTCACCTATTTTCCAATTTTTTGCTCGTTTTTCTTGTTTTGAAAAAAAAAAAAAAAAAATTAGATTTCTAATTGAAATGACTAAAAAATGACATTTTAGATTTGAACTTATTACTTTTCTTCAATAGGAAAAATTTATAAACAATCGCTTTATCTCTGTAATATTAAAAAAATAACTTTCTCCAATGTTTTGAAAGTAAGGAATTTAATATTAATTTATTTTTAAACCTCTCCATTTCGAAAATAAAAATCACAATTGATAAAAGAATTTAAAATTACGAAAGTTAATTAGCAAACCGTAAATATCACGAAGATCATTGACATTTCATGCGATTTTAATTAAAGGTACTGCAATGTCAATAAGTTACGAACTTAATATTCGGAAATTTATCCACTTAATTCGTACTGCATTTACATTTGACATAATAAAACATATTATAACGTCAAAAATATCACGATAATTGACGATACAAATATCCCGTGAGCTTTAATTCCTTCAATAATAGATTCTTTATAATCCCAGTGTTCGTTCACTTAAAATGTTCAATAGTCCCACTCTGTGCACGAAGAAAAAAAAAAACCCAAAGCTCTTCTGCAAAAATGTCTGCCATTGAAATGCACAGGAAAATAAAATCAATAACTAGTTATAGCATTCTTCATATATTTATAAACTGTCGATTATTCGGAAACCGTCAATAAATATAATATGACGATAAATAATAATGATTCTCGTTATTGACTTGTCTAAATTTTTCATACAATTTCCCTTTTTTTACTTCTCGATTCATTCTCGTTGCTTAATTAATAATTTCATAAACATTCTAATTTCATTAGAAATTACGTTATTAATTAGATTTAAAATATAATATTCGTACACGCGAACTTATAATAATCTTCGACCATTAATTAAGCTAATTAAGGATTAAGGGAGTGTAATATAGATATACTCATTAAATGGGTGGGTAATTGAATAATGGAATATGGATTCTTAAATGTGGTTCAATTTGTTCGGTGACCAGGTATAGGTGCGATTAATCAGTATTTTGTGTGTTTTAACGAGACATCGTGATTCAGATAAACTCGAGGCTCACGTTTACGCCAACGTCCGTTACTACTTTATCGTCTTTGATAAACGAGGTATCCCGAGGTGGCACTATCCTCTAACGTTACTCTCGCTACTCCTCCCGTATATATACACACGCGTGTTCTACTTATGTACATACAGTATTCCACGTGATTACGCGTATAGTTAGCATGTTACTTTTCACTTGATTAATATCAACACTTTCTGACATGCTCGTATTTATATGTCGGGAAATGCCTTGTGTTGGTAGTTCGTGATGAGCACCTTGTACGAGAAATTATATTCCCGGCTGTTTTTTGTGATGCCTTTCATTTCTGCGTGAAAAACAAAGACGTCGGATATTCTCGGAAATGTTAAATACATTTTCTTCTTCGCAGTTGTTGTTTTATTAAAGATAATTATTTAACATTAATTATAGTCTTACGCAACAATAATGATGGTAACGTTTAGTTTGGAATAATGATAAAATGATTATCCGATGACAAAATGTCACAGTTTGAAATAACAATTATGATAAAATCAAAGTACCGTTGAAATTTCAACTGATTTTTGACTGATGAATCAACATGGATTCGTTATTTGCACAGCGGAATATAATGAAAAACAATGACCAAATAATGAATAAAACATTATTCAATTTCAACACAGTGATATTTTTCACTCAAATAATGCTCACATTTCGTTAGTTGTAATCGCTCTCTGTAAATATCAGCTTCATTACAATGCTTTAACAAAAGTGTCCTGAAAATTACATATATTATAATAAAACCAACAAGAGCGAATTAGGTTAAATCTATTACAGTGAAACGATCTGCATTGAATTGGGTCAAATTCGCAAATTCATAATCACGTAATTAACGTATCTAAATGTTTCGATTTAAATATTCAATGGGGCATTAAGCTTTCCAATCCAATCATTGCGACTATTTTTTTTTTTTTGTTCATAACTCTGAAATCCGACGTAGGCTGATAAAGAATTTATTCCTTTTCCTGTATTATTTATTTTATTTGAAAAGGCTTTCAAACGTATACGAAACAAACGAACAAATGAAAAATCTTGGGGAAATGAAAAATATATTTAACTTTATGCCCGCGTTACCGTTGAGATATCATATGCTTTGAATGATAAAAAAAATTAACTAATTTTTATATTGTTCGTGTTTTCTTCATACAAAAGAGAAGCTCGGCATAATCCTTCTATTTCTAGGTCGATGAAATTCGCGTAAAATTTTCAATTTTCTCGGTCGCTTACTATCCCACGGAATATTATAGTAATATTTCTTTTGTTAGCTCAACACTCGCACAAAAAGAAAGGTATATATGACATATACGATACGGTGTGTCTTTTTAAAAGAATAGGCTGAAAGAAAAAAAAAAAAAAATGAACAACCTACGTAATTTTAGCGCCAAACTCATTTCCATAGCTTTTCCCATATTCTGCTTCTTTCTCTTTTACAATATCGCAATAATTAAAAAAGAAATTTCTATTTCTTCGTTATGTCATCGTTTCTACTGACTCGTTTTTTCAAATAACATGTATTTTTATTAAGAAACAGACATATTCAATTTTACTCTTTCGTATTTTCATGTTATTACTACAATAAAGCCAAGAAGAATAATTGTTATCAGGAAGTTTTTTTTTTTAATGAACTTGTTGTTGAAGTATTTCTGGTTTATATGTCTTTTCATTTGAAGGTAATTGAATATTTCAGAGGGAGTAACTATAGCAATTTTATTTGTCAAGTTGTAAATGTTGAAATTTTTATTAATC
>JABFQA010002701.1:0-10828 GCA_022817065.1 Probaryconus sp. ZL-2020
CTTGTAATAATTTAATAATCATTAATTTGTCTCTATTAAATTAGAGATAGAAAATAATTAATTCAATATACAGTTTATACTGTATTTTTTTATTTTTTAGTTTTACTCACCATTTCGATGATTGTATTTTGCAGCTTTGCAATTAAAACAGGACCATCTTCCACGCGGAGGTCTCCCTAAAGCTGGTGTAACACATTTCAAATGGAAGTTCCTTTGGCATGTGTCACAACTGAATATTTTTCCAGGTTTCGAACAAATGGAACAATGTATTACAGCTTTCTCCATTTTTCTGAAATAAAAGACAAAAATATAAATTCAGTGTACAAAATGAATAAAAATAAAAAGTTAAACAACTTTATAAGATATATTTACGGCTTCTCTTCCTTCTTTTCTTCTTCGTTATCATCTTCTACTTCATAATCTTCATCGTCTTCGTCTTCTCCATCTTCTTCTTCCTCCTCCTCCTCCTCCTCCTCCTCCTCTTCTTCTTCCAGTTCTTCATCTTCTTGTTCTTCGTCTGTATCACTAATAAGTATCATCTTCTTTGCCTTGTTTTGTCTTGTTTCCCTAGTTAATGCTATTTCTTCTTCTTCGACTTCCTCTTCGAATTTCTTTCTTCTTCTAGTTTCTCTTACAGGTTTTACTTCTGGAGGTTTACATTTGTCACAGAACCAGTCACCTTCTGGTACAGCCTAAAATGTAATAATGTTAAGCTTACGTCTTTAAATTTTCATAATTGATAATTAAAATTTATTTTAAAACTTGAAAAAATATGTTATATCTTAGTAATAAACTTACATAAAGTTTTGGCTTCAAGCAGTATAAATGGTGGCCTTTATTGCAACCATCGCAAAGTAACATGCTTTCAGGATCACGACCTCTTCTGCAAATACGACATTGTGTGTTCCATTGAATACTTTTGCTCCACTGAATACTGCTATCTAATGTATGCAGGTGAACAAAAAGTTGTGACCAACTGGAAGACGAGAGAAGGGATTGTTCCCAACGTTCCCTTGTTTCTTCGCAGGACCATTTTTTACCTTGCTCATCAGGGCCCAATGGTTTTTTTAGCCATTCTACAGAATCTGCTATTTGTAAAATGGCACAAGCCATGTTTCTGATAGTTTCTTGTTGCTTTTGATCCGGTATCATTTCATCTTTTCCAAATGGACCGAGATATTTTCCTGGATCCCGGTAAATTTTACCTGTGATTCCACCTACTTCAGAATCAGGAGTATTGGGCCTACTACTTTTTTCCTCTTTTTTTATTTTTTCCAGAGTATTATTGACAGCACTTTCTAATTCAATTTCGTTGCCATTAATATAAAAAAGTTTGTCCGTTTGTTTGTCATATTCACCAAGCGAAATAGCACTTCGCCAAGCTTCTCTGTCATTCACTTTCAGTGCACCAAGAGAACTGGACCAAATTTTTTCTTCTAATTCAAGTATGTAATCTCGTAAAGTAAGTTCCATAACATTGTCAACTGGAAAATCGAGAGGATAATTGAAATTTGCATTTTCATATTTGGATTTTTTACTGGCGGGTTTACTAGTGGATTCCTTTGGTGGTTCGGGAAACTGTAATAAAATATATATTTTTATAAAATATTCAAAATGATGACATTAAACATTTATTTCAAATATTTATAATTCATTTTTTTTTAAACCTACCAGATCTGGATTTAACTTGTGTTTTGGACATCCTTTAATTACATTCCTCAAATCTTCAGATATTTGAATCAAATTTTTTCGTAATTCTCTTTCCCTGTATCCACGTTTGTTGAGAGATTCAATAAGCGCATCAATATTTTCTACATTACTATAAAAACTCCATTTTGATCCACCACTCATCCAATGGACTGGGCATGTAATGTTTCCAGTGCAACAAAACAATTTTTTACGAATTTCATTATAATTGTTCATGTCATATTTGCTACTTTTTCTTGAGCTTACATCCTTTCTAGGCGATTTCAAACCATTCTTATCAGAGAAAATCTTTTTAGGGGATTTTTTGCTCGAAAAATTATTTTCTTTGTCACATTCTTCTTCAAATTTATTCATCAAATATGTACAAATTGACTGGTTATCTCGAAGTTCAGGTTTATGGGGCGTTCCACCAGAAATACAAGTTCCAGCATTTATTTCATCTCTTTCAACAAATATACCTATAACAAATTTTTGTTTAAACATTTTTTAATCGTTGCTAAAAATTTGGAGACACTTTTTGTTATAATATATTTTTAAAAATATAAATTACCAGGAATAGACAAGAATCTCCAGTATCTACGATGAGCTCTATCTGAACCTAACCAAAGCATCATCTGTTCTTCTTTGCAGACTTCTTGCAATTCTTCAATTTTTTTTTTCATTTTAATTTCCATCTCTTCCTTTTCCTTTTCTTCGTTATTACTATTACGAGTCACTTTTCTTGGCAATTCAGGCATAATTCTTCTTGAGGTTTCAGGCAATTCTTCTTGAGGTTTATTATGCTCTTTCTCTTTTTCCTTTTCCTTATTTTTTTCTCGTTCCTCTTTTTCTTTTTTTTGTTCAACTTTCTTCAACATCTTCAATTCTTTCTTGGCTTGAGTAACTTTTTCATACCTTTCTTCTATTACGTCTCTAATTGAAGCAAATGTTAATAACTGATTTATCAAGCAATTAACAATCTTCAGCTTGTCTTCTAATTCAAATTCACAAATGTTTCGATGACCTAATAAGCGTAAAATTCTAGCCTCATTCATGCGTAAATGTAAAGCAGGATCATCGTGATTTGTGTAACCACCTCGTTCTGAGTATCGCCATTTTGATGCAACGTCGCCTGAAAATACATTTCATTAATTTTTTCATAAACTATTTATAATCAAAAATTTTGTTTAATTACAAAAAAGATAAACTGAAATGTATCTATTGATTACTTATTCTTCCGCCGGAACTCAACAGGTGTTGCCTCAAAATTTCACTAAGTGTAACTAAATCCAAAGAGAGATGCGATAAGCTACATCCTTGATGATTCTGACTCCAGTTCGATGCAATGGTGGCTAACTTTACTGCTTCAGCCATGGATGATATGCCTTGGTCAATAACTGTGTCACTGATCATGGATTCGTCGGCATGAATTTCATCCTGTTCTTCTTCCTGGCACTTGAAAATATTTAAAAGCAACATTTGAAGTAAGTCGCTCCAAGGTCCAGATGCTTCCTTCTTTAGCAAAGCTTTTTCAAGTAACTCTAAATTCATGCCACTTGGAAAATATTTATGTACTTTCAGTTCTTTGTGGAAAGAATGTAGGAATTCTAAAATCATAACAGCCTCTCCAAACTTGTCATTGGGAATTTCACAATTGACTGGCACTGGCTCTGGCAATTGGCAAAGATCCTCACACTCTAAATCCTCACGAGGATTATGCCAGGCTTTCATATATGCCGCCAAAGCGACTTGTTTCAATTTCTCTTTCTTTTTCTTTTCTTGTTTTTCCAAACGTTGTTGCTCCTTCCTTGCGGTTTGTTCTTCTGCTTTTGCTCGCATCAGTTCTTCTTTACTCTTACCACTTAGTCTAAACAAAAGTATACAAAAATAAAATTTAATTTAACACTTAATCATCGAACAAGATAAAATAAGTTTGATAAAATGTTACTGAATTCTTACTTTGATTTTCGATGTTTTTTCTTGATTATACCTGCCTCGTTAATTTTTTTAAGGGGGTCAGGTTTAGGAAAAGATCGATGCTTTGAAGAATCAGGTGTCAAAAACTTTTCAATGGATTCTTGTTTTTGTTTCACTGCCTTTTTGGGCCTGATTGTGAAATCAGGCAAAGGTCCAGCAAAGATTGTATCAAATCGTGTCTTTAAAATTCCATATTTTTGTAGAACATTTTCCTAATCACAAATAAATGTCATTTATATTATGAAAGATGTAATAGATTACAAACTAAATATTTTCTTAGAAATCAAAATTAAAATGTTGCGATAAAACTGAAATTAGATATACTAACTTTCACAACCCATACGCCACTACTATTTTGTTCACATAACATTCGTAGGAAAATCTTGTTCCTTTCCCTACTGTATTGGTGTTTTCTTCTGCGAATTTTTTCAGCTTCTACAATCATTATTTGACTTGATTCTGAATCACCCTCATCCATTTGTTCAACTTCATATTGAAATAATTTTGCTGGTGGATAATACTGTCTGTCTTGTGAATTTCTATAATTTAAAATAATTAATTTTATGTATTTCTATAATATTATGTAACATACAAAAAATATAGATAAATAAACAGTTGAAAATAAAAAAAAAAATGTAAATATCTTACTTGTTTTCATTGCTCATATATGTTTTGATCTGTTGTTCTGAGGGTTCAAGTACTTGAAGAACGTGGCATTCACACCATGTATCTTCTTTGATACAAACTTCAACTGTCTCTCCAACAAAAAATCTGTCTCTTGCATACTGGAAAACATCTTCAATCATGTCACTACATGATGTTCTGTTTGTCTTGTGAGCCAAGTACAAAATTGGTATTCGAAGCTGAAATACAAATGAAAGATTTGAAATAAAAAATATTAACTTTGTTATAAATAATTGATACAACAATTAATAACTTTAATAAAATACCTCCAATGGAAATTCTTTAATAGACTTCTTTGCATTTTCTTCAGATTCCAAAGCATCTTCGTAAGTCAAATTAGACTTACCAGTAATGCTGCACGACCATATTAGAGAATTGCACAAAATGATTCTTTCACAAAATTCGCTAAAAAAATAAAAACAAATTAAGTAATCAAATAAATTTTTTTTTCTATTAAAAGTTGAATATTTTTTTTCAGTTTAAAAAGAAAACACTGTTAAACAAACTAAAATAAACAAATCAAAGACACGTGTAAATTATGACAGTCATCTGACTCAATGAAAAAAAAAAAAAAAAAAAATTGCTAACCAAAAAAAAAAAAAAATGACAAAAAAGAAAGATGGTTAAGAAAACTTACTTAAAGTCTTTGAATATTTCATTGGTGACTTCGCAGTGGAAGACCTCATCGTTGTCTCTGAAATCCGATGAGACGTGAAGTCGTTGGAAGGGTTTTTTCCTGAGCAGCGGCATGATGCTTGATCGCGTATAACGCAAAGGCAAACAACAAGAACCGCGCTGTTAGGTGCGCGGCGGCATCAACGATGCGCGACGCAATTAAGGCGAATAACCGGGAACTGGGTATAATAATTCACCGGACAAAACTTCGCGCTCGTCTTTTGTCCGTTGCCCTGAGGAAGTTTTGATGGCGAGCTCTTTGTTCTCGAAGAAGCACTTTGGGGGGGTTCGATGGACGCAGGGGTTCGGCTCAAGGAGTGCGTCGTCCTGGGTACGCGAAGTCAACGACGACGACGATTATCGACGATTGGCAATCGGGATTAATCGCGCGCGATACGACTCGGCCAACGTCGTGCATAGCCCGTTCTTCAGCAGCGCTCTTAGCGTCGTGCATTTGCTAATAACCAGGAATCAAAACTTGGAATTCATACACGAGCCCGAGTAAATAAATGACACAAAGCGCCAATTTAACGGTATCCCGGCCCGCGATGATCTTCTTCCACACAATTCCTCGCTTCCTTCCTCGTGAAAGCGTTTGCACCGCCACCAGATTCGACGACTTCAATCGCTTTCTATCCTTGTTCAACCAAAGACTTATAATTGCGAAAAGAAGGACTCCACGAATCCCATATCCCACGAATCTATCTGTACAGACTTGCGCGGTAAATGTTATAAGCGTTCTTTTGTTCTAGAACAGTGCTGCCAGCTAATGGTTTCTTTAAGTCCGTTGGATCAAGTTTACAATGAAAAGAAAAATCTTTAAATGTTTGTTAGATCATCATCGACGGGTCTTTTTCAGTTTTGAAATAGGTTAGTATGTAAATGTTAATGGTATTTTCGTAGAGTGATGTTAGAAACAAGATGAGGATTTCAATGGTTCCGTATGAGTAAGATCAAGATGTTTTTATAGGTTAGAAAGAGCGGTTTATGGCGCTGAGGGAAGTTTATATTATCAGATAACTTTCGGCGTATTTTGTTGACGTTCAGAAGAGGCTGGAAGAGGCTGATGCTCTTAACAGTTGCAGGACTAGATAAGGATAACGAATGGGTAAGATGTATCTCTATCTTTTTCTATCAGGAAGCGAAAATTCGTATAAAAAATTTGAAATGGGATAATAATTAATTTATCAAATAGTCAATTGTAGTTTAAAGTATAAATTTTTTGTATCTTTATTTGGTATTTTTATATTTTTATTGATATATTGTTTAACAATATTTTAGACAATTTTTATAATTCACGATATGTTCTGGATAAAAGCATTAAAAAAGCAAAAAATCTGAAGAATATTATCAGACCTACTAAGCAGGATACATCAAACCAGAAATTATCCTGCAAAATTAAAAGAAAATATATATATATTAGTCAAGTTTATATTATGTAATATATTTTATAGTAATCAGTATTTTTAAATTTGTGCTGAAAATTATGAATCAAATGAATTATTCTATCACCTCTCTAAAATTCAATGTTTCAAGAACCATATGACCAGATTTTAAACAAGTTGAATTACTGATATCACATGGTATAGATTCTACATTAGACCACTGATTAATTAGCAAAGCTTCATTTCCATAACGAAACCATGATAAGTTGGAAAGCCATGTAAAATATGATGGAACAGATCTATAATTAAAAGGAACAATTAATACTTGTTAAACGCTATATTACTATTTTGTAAAGTTATAAAATAATACTCACGCTGTGTTCAAGAAAAATCCTCCAAATAATAAAAACGGAATGATAACTGGTGGTCCTATTGATAATGCAATTGAGATACTTTCACTTAAACACGATACTAAATATCCTATAATCATTTATGAATTATTTCGTGATAAAAAAAATATTATTTAAAATCAAGTAAAGAATATCAGGTTTTGCTTATTTAAATTATAATAAAAGTATAACGAGCTTACCAAATGAAATTGCAACATTAGCAACAAGTGCAACAATACAAACTGCAACGAAAAACTGATATATATTGGGATATAATCCAATCATGGGATATGTAATTGATGTAAAAATTAAAGGCACTGCTATAAAAATTGGTGTTTCGGCTAAAGTTTTAGATACAAAGTAAATGTCCGTACGATACATGCCATTGCGATTTTCTTTTAAAAAAACAGGCAATTCTGCACAAAATACCTATAAAAATGAGCGTAAATTCAAAACATTAATTTATTATTAACTCATTACAAAGTTTCATTATGTGAATACTTACATTAATCACAGCGAATATGTTTTGAAATGTCATATTCGTAAGAAATATAAAAAGTGCTCCATTTATATTAACAACACTATCTTGATTATTTTTTTGCCCATAATATACTATACCAATTAAAAGTGATACCATCTGAAAAAAAAAAAAAAAACATTTAAAAATAAAGTTAAAAGAAACAGCTCAAGCATATTTATTTTTTAATGAAAATTTTTGTTACTCACAATTGTCTGTAATAATCGTACTTTTATGAGTATAGGTTCCTTCATCACCGAGACGCATGATCTCCAGAAGACGGCTCGGAATTGCATGCACCAGGATATTTTGTATGGCATGCGTTTTGAAGACTGGAAATAATTTACTGCTGTCGTGCTGACATCCTCTTCTATACAACTGGTTTGTTGAATTATCTTTTTTCCAAAATCACTACTCGTAAACGCATCGCATACACTTTCAATTGCATATTTGCAGGATGTTTCATACCCTGGTACAACAGCTAACACTTGGATGAAGTAATCTGCTGGATTATAATTACTGGGACAATATGCCCCCAATCTGGTGGAAATAACGCATGGTCAGTACACAAATGAAAATTAATAATAGTAATTTTTTTACTAAAAAGTTTTGAATTACTACTTACGATTTAAAAAAGTCAATTGCTTGCGATGAACTTCCCATAAAAGCTACTCTTCCTTCAGCCATTAATAATATTTTATCGAATAAAGTAAATAATTCAGACGAAGGCTGGTGCAACGTTGCAATAATTGTTTTTCCACGAGCTGTTAAAACAAAATTTAGGATACAATGTTACTAACTATAATTGACTAATGTTAATAATAAAAGCAATAAATACCAGATAAGGATTTTAATATAGAAATAATTTGCTGAGCCATAAAGGAATCTAATCCAGACGTGGGCTCATCACAGAATAATAGAGGTGGATCTGTTAACACTTCAGCCGCAAATGATAATCTTTTCATTTCACCGCCAGAAAGTCCCTTTAATCGACCAGGAATTCCAATAACAGTGTTTTTACATTTTGTTAGTGCTAACTAATAATAATTTAAAAATACAATATATATTAAACAAATTTGTTAATGTTAATTATGAATTATTTAACGTTATAATACTTGCTTCACTTATCACTTGATTGACTCTTTCTACTCGATGAGTATAATTTATATGTTTATTCATCCTGACCATGGCGTGGAATAGTAAATGTTCGTGCACTGTTAAACTTCCAATGAACATGTCGTTTTGTTGCACGTAAGCTGCTTTAGAATCTAATGTTTTTGCTTTGACTCTCTGACCATTAATTGCAATTTTACCAGTTGCAATGACATTTTTGCTCGATCGAAATGTAAGAGCATTTAATAATGTTGTTTTGCCAGCTCCTGATGAACCCATGATTACTAACAATTCTCCAGGGTATGCGATACCATATGCTAATATAAATGAAATTTTGTTTAATAAGGTAGTCTATGTAAATTTCTAATGATTAATGAATATCATAATGGGGAATTAAAACACGGAACAATACCACTTTTTAGAATTTGTTCTTTTTTGGATGGTGTTTGTTTAATTGGTATAAGACGCCTCCAACTGTCATGTTTCTTAGATGTTGTATAAACGTTAATATCATTCCAAGTAAAAACAACCGTATCAAAATGTACATAAGAATGATTAGTTATTGAACCATACATTGGTTCTAAGTGTAATATGTCTGAACCCTGGAAATAATTATAAATAATACATTAACTAATTTTGTTTAAAAAAAAATTGTACTTTGATCTAAAATGAAATTTTACAGATATTTTGGTGGGAATGATGTATCAACGATGCAGAGTAATACTAATAATTATGAAAATCCTTCATTGCAATACGTCGATAGTAAACGTACGAAACGTCAAACTGAAAGATCGGAGTATGTTAATATTTGTACAACAAGGTCGGCGTTTATAACGCCTAAAGCTGCACTGAATCGTGATGGAAATTGGAAGTATGTTGTCAATATAGGACAAGAAAATGAAGAAACGTATTCTCAGGTTGTGCGCAGTGAAATTTGCACGTAAGTTCAAGTGGTCTGTACATTTTAAGAAATTTTCATTTTCAGGAATCCAGATTTTTCATCTACTTCTCGTCAGTTAGATGTTTCGGAAGTTTTTGTTTTTGTATTTTTTTGTTTTTGGTATTCACCAAATTTCTTTCGACAAAGGTTAATAGAAATTAAAAATTAACATTTTTTTTTAAATGATTCTAGTTTTTTTTTTTTTATGTCTTTTTAAATGTCAGTCGAAAAATTAATCCATTGAAATGAAAAGACCTAGAAAGAAATTGTGAAACCAATTTTTTCGCTCTTCTGCGTTTTAATAGATCAAAGACTACAAAGTCTAAGAAATAATTTGAACATGCCTCACAAATTTTATTAGAGCAATCTACCGTGAAGGTTTATATCACTCCGCACAAATAAAATTCATGCAATATACAGTTGATCTATCCTTTTTTCTTGTCCACGTCATTTTCATTTGGGACTCATTGTTCACTTTTTAGGAGGGACACGTGTGATGGTCTATGCACTTTACCACCGGGTTATACGAGCAGATGTCAACAGCAATACGTTCAGAAAAGATTGGTAGCTTTGGAAGGGAGCGGGGATCGTCTGTATAATGACATCTTTTGGTTTCCACACGGTTGCATGTGTCAGGTCATACTGAATTACTGAAACAGTTTGGTTTAGTGCATTCAGGGAAAAATGCCTTTTTTTCCCCTGACCATTTTTTTGTACTTTAGCATTATGATAAGAAATAATCGTCTAGCCTTTTTATATAAAAGAAATTTTGCTTTCAATATGTATTGCTTATTCACCGATGTTGAATTTTAATTAATTTATTTCTTAATCTCTAGTTTTAATACAATGAACAATTATTTATTTTATATAAGTATATTTTTTATTATACTTTTATTAACTTTTCAAGATAGCGATTTAAAAGAAATATCTTGTAAATAGTATGCAAAGTAACGTAATACAAGAAAATTATTTAAAATTCGTACGAAAATTGTTAAATTTGCTTTAACAATTTGGTGAACAATACATTATTTTTGTTAATGTTTTTTTTTATTGGTGGCTTGTCCTTTTGACATTGGCAAGAAATTCCAAGGTGACTTAACAGATGGCTCCACCTTGTAGTAAATTTCTTTCGTCTGCGAACAAGAGATAAGGGCTATCGTAAGTAAACCAACAAGTTTAAATTGTCAATTTATTTTATTACTTGAAGTTAAATGGTCATGAGAATAATTATGATATAATTAAATGTAATCATGATTATATTGATGTACAGTGTTAATTTAAATGTTATTTACGTAGGTTAATGATCAGCGCAATTTAATGCCTCTAACGATTCTCCATAAAATTATATAATTTCAAATTATGATTATCGATTTATTTCTATATATTGCTTTATTTAAACTTTTTAGAGAATGTCCGAGATTGATTATATTAGGAAATTACAAAAAACAAAAAAAAAAAAAAT
>JABFQA010002702.1:0-10827 GCA_022817065.1 Probaryconus sp. ZL-2020
AACGACGAAAATTTAATTGGAGGATCCTTGGGAGCTCAGAAACACTTTTCCAAATTTTCATCAATTGCGTATGAACAGTTTAATATTTATTATAAATTGTTTATGAAAATTGTTAATAACTCTTGAAAAATAGATACGCAAACGACGAAAATGTAATTGGGAGATCCTTTGGGGCTCACAAACACTTTTCCAAATTTTTATCGATTGCGTATGAACAGTTTAATATTTATTATAAATTGTTTATAAAAATTGTTAATAACTCTTGAAAAATAGATACGATAACGACGAAAATTTAATTGGGGGATCCTTTGGAGCTCAGAAACACTTTTCCAGAAAAATGTGGCATTTTTTTCAGAAACATGTTGCATATAAAAAATCTATTTAATTATAAAAAATTGTTTATTAAAATTTTATAAAATTTTACAGAATTGCATATCAAACCTTTGTTTTATCGCAGAATAACTTCATCCTCGGATTCATTGGTATCGGTGTCTCTTCTAAAACCGCAACACACTCCCGAACACTCGCGAATTAAACAAAAATTAATAAAAAAAGCACTACCGAACGATTAATGCTCACGATGTACCCGCCAAAATCCAAGAGTCTCCTAAACGCACTTGTTCACTGTTCACTAACGCACTGTTTCACTAACAATCATAGACTGAGAAAATTTTACAAAATTTTGATGAATTTCCTTTCAAGTACCACTTTCCCAAAAATTTTCCAAGTTTGGGATAAGAAAGAGCTTTCAATAAAAGGCCAGATGTGAGTCATAAACCTTATCTCTATTTTATTGCCCCCAAAGCAGGTATAATTATACCTTCAATTAAATTTCTCTTTATTGTATAAAATGATTTCTGAATTTTAATATTTTTATCTCTAATTTTATTTCTAACGACTCACTTTATATATTTTTTAATTATTTTCATTTTTTACATTTTTCGATCAATTAATCAATGAGAACTTCATACACATTATTTTCAGGATACAATCGCGTGATCCATTCCCAATACTAATATATTCCAAATCGCGATTTATCGAATTTTAAACTGCGCAATATTGTGAAGCATTCAGAAAGAATCGTTCACAATAGAATATAAGCGTTATTCGCATTATGGTAGTTGCATGCCAACATGTACGAGTCATATGACGCAGATGCTCAAAGCGAGCCATCGTTAACCGCACACAATCCAACTGGAGATCGAACCATCGATCAATTGAGCACTCGCGTTATTTTGAAACTTTGCCTTTAAATCACGAAATATCAATTTTTTACTATTCGTGAGCGTTCGTTCTTTTCTGATCAGCTATTTTGTATGAAATAGAAATACACTGAAAACGAACAGTCTGCAAAATATAAAATTCTTATTATCGGATTTCCATAAAAGTAATTTTTACTTCCTCTTGCATAATTTATTTATTGTTTACAATCGACTTGCAATGACGCTTGAATTCACCATTAATGATTTTTTTTTTATTGAATATACGCGAACTATGAGCTTCTAATAATACAGATGCGTCTATTCAAACGTTTACCAAACGAAATCGCCCACGCCGTCGAGCCGTTTGGTTGTGAATCGTGAATCTCAGCCGAAAGTTTAGTCTTTCGCCAACTTCCGCGTCGACAGTTACCAATGTTCCAACGTTAGTTCCTAAAATTGTTCCTCGAGTGATATTGTCAATAGCATTTCTACTCTCTTTGATATCATAACGGAGGAAAAGAAATCAAATAACCTTGTTAATCCCAGGAACTTAAAGGGATCGAAGTCTCGTTTAAGTTGGTACGAAAGATAATCGTAATTTGTTCAGTTTCAGAAAAATATTAAATTGGAAAAAAATGTATATAAATAAAAAAAAAACACGGTTTAATTGTAATGCAACGGTGATTTTTAGCCGAGAACACATTGTGTAGAGTGCACAAAGTACGAGTTAAAAATTTTTTTTATTACCATCGCATTATCAATTGCGGTCAACGCACGATGTAAAAATGAGCCGCGGGCCCTTCGAGCGAATGCCGGAAGCAGCGAATTCAAACATCTGCATCGCTTCAAGTTCGGACAAACGAGCGTCTTTGATTTCAATCTTACTCATAACCGCGATGCAAAAAGCCTCATTCAGCGAAACGCCGATGTTATTATTATTGATCGTATGAATATTCCAGTGATGCGTTTTCAAGAGAATTTGCATTAAAAATATGCGGATTTTGTCGATGGAAATTGTATGCTAAGTGACGGATTGATTATTAATGTTCGTCTAGGTAATCGGCTATTTGTGTTGGTATTCCTCGTGTGACAATGTAGAAAATAATGTGAAAATGTTGGATCGCGAATAAAGACAGACAGATTGGGACCAAATGAAATGCATTGGTTATCGCGAATTTCACAATAATGGGAAAATTTCTCACGTGGGAAATGCCGGCAGAAATCGATGGGATATATCGAAAGGTTGGCGTCGCATTCGAACGGACGTTACGATGAATGTGTAGAAGACCGTTTCGAATGGTGTTTGATTGACGTATGACCGGATGGGTGACCGCGCCGTTGATCTCTCCCTTTCGAATTTCTACCTTTTGTCGGGATACGTCTCGCGATCAACATATAATGCAGAGAAATCGGGAAATCGTAATTTCCCTTTTCCCAGCTTCGCTAAGACAACAGTCGAGATAATAACCACGCGATGTATAATCTCCATTCAAAAAGCCACGCTTATTTCCATAGTTAACAGCCCGACGTCTTCTCAACGTGTAATAAAATTCATTAATGAATATCGCAATAAATATGATTTCTTATTGTGATGATGATAATAATTAAAAATGAATTATTTCTGCTCCAGATAGGGAGGCGTTTGTCCGCGGATTCAAACGAAAACTGTCTTATTGTGCGCGGTTTCCTAATTATCATGATAATCGCTGTTATTATCTCTGTTCTAAATTAGTCTCGAAAGTCCGTCATTTTTACGATTTTCAATGAGCCTTACTGCCGGTGCATTTTCTTCCATGTCACGACGTCATTAGCGTTCGTTGCATTAATGAATACGTACGTATGACTTACTTACTTTCACTTGTGATTAAGAAAGTAAATACTGTTGCAATGTCACACCAGTCGACATTGTCAGATATGGATTATGTTTCGTACGCACTGAAAGAAAACCACTGCCACCGTACCTGGAGCACTGGGTTTCGGTTTCTATTTCTCGTCACTCGAAACTTACTTTTCTTTCAAAAAGTTCCTCGATGCGTATCGATTATTGATAACTCGCTTTCTGATGTTATCCTTAACTGGGACAATCAATTATTCCACTTTTTCTCTGCTACAAAAGTACCAAATTTCATTTCTTTGTTATTTATATTCGAATCAAAATCATTTGATAGATTTGTGCGTTGAATGCAAAAAAAATGGCATAAACAAAAATTCATTGGATTAATTTTAGAGAGAAGTCACTGTGCGTTTGTTTTGACGGAATGATATCGCCGTAATTTGCGAAATAATGCGCACCCTCCCAAAGTGCATCCAGTCCTGCTTGGCAGTGCTTGTTCTTGACACTCGTTACGAGGTCTATCTATAACTCTGACAGAATTAACGGTAGCGCAACGCTTCGACCGATGCGATTCACCTCGCGTGCAAAATTTTAGCCGGCTCATAAAAACTTTTAATAGTACGTGTATGTATGTATCGTCCACACGTACACACACAGAAACGCGCGCGTCTGTATCATCGTTGAAATTTCCCGATCTTTGTCTTACTGAACTCCGAGAAAATGAACGTCGCAAATTCACGTCAATATTGCAAAATCAATAACGTAACTGCTTTTGAATCGAGTTTATGTCAGTTTTCATAGTACAGGGATTATAAATTGGAACATTAAATGAAGATATGCTGACAATTTTATTATATGATTCTGATAAATAAGTCGATATAAGATTTTTTATCGTCTTTATTATTCTGTGTGTTTTCATTACTCGTACTTTTTTTTCATTAAATTATCACGTTTTATTTTCCACGTAAAATACAGATTGCAACTATTTTTCAAACAATTTTCTATTCCATCGTTGTGATTTAACAAAACAGAAACAAAGAAAAAGCATTAATTCAAATAATTATATATACTTTTGTTGTTTGCAATTTCTGCGAGAGAGATAAATTGATTCTATGCAGAAATTAATCTCGAAAACGACGATTTCGTGTTATACTTATTGCGTTATTGGCAAAGTAACTGTAAAGTCTTCGGATACGATGCAATCAAGTATGGAAATAACGATGTTTTATGTTTCGATTAAAATTTCAAGTGTAGAAGAGATGAAGGAGGAACGATCTTCGACTGATATTCGTCGATCTTAAAATAGCCTTGTATGTGTGCTTTTATTAAAGCAATAAAATTATTAGACGGAAATATACGCGACTTATTTTCTACAAAATTCTTTGACGTTTTAAAGTGAGGCTTATATTTATAAATACATAAAACGTGAGGAATAATCAAGACATTCCCCGTCAGATAAGTATGAAATAATACGTTAAACACACACAGAAGGAAACGGGTTCGCTAGCCGATTGAGTTCATCGGAGGTCAATTCGCCAATTGGTCTATAATATAAATTCTGTGGGGTTGGATCAACAAGAATGCTGACGGACAATGAAAAATTGAATTATGATACATGTTTATGTCTCTAAAGTGGATCATATTGCACTTTACGTAATAATATTTTTCTGCAAGAATATCGCACTGATATTTTGTAATCGAACGAGATAGAGTGAAGATTGAAAGCTCATTTTATCAAAAACAAGACAAAAAATCCTGTTTCCATAATTAATAATTTCGAAATCGCGGATTGCATTGTTGCAATTGAGTTCTTATAAAACGTTTTGCTTATTTTGATCGAGTTTTCCTATTCTTTTTTTCTGTTACAGCCTGAGCGAATGTTATATAGCAGGAAAGGGAGCGGCTCTCGTTTTGCCGCCAAACGAAAGAGCTCGGCCTTCCCGGCGAGTTTCAGCGGCAGGATGCGACATTCAACAGCATCTACAATCCATGTTTTACCTGTTGAGGCCCGAGGAGACCCTGAAAATGGTGAGTTCGCGACTATTTATGCACACTCTTAAAAGAAGTCACTTGAAGCAAGTCAAATTCACTTCAAGGAAGTGATAAGTTGATTTGATATTTTTCCAAGTCAACGATAGATTCCGCTAATCATAAATGGCTTGACTTAAATAAGGTTTACTTGAGCAAAGTGAGCCTAGCTTGGCAAAAGTGAACTACGTTCTGCTGCAAGTGACATGGGTTAGAATCAAGTAAACAAACGTCAAAACTTTAACCTTCTTGGAGGAAGCGAGTTATTTTTTAGAGTGCAGTATTATTGAAGATACTAGTTTCAAAACCTACCGACCAAGTCTACATTTGATCATTTTTTACAGAAAAATGTTACCTTAAATGTTACCATAATTTTGGCAAATCCAAAGTCAAGTCAGTCTTCTTTAAGTCAAACTGAAAAAAAGTGTGGAAAAATACAGAAAAAATTACCACAAAAATAGTAAATTTTCTGTTAATTGTTGAAATAATTATGTGTTTATAAGAAAATTTACCATTTTTATGGTATTTTTTTTCATTTTTTTTTTCAGAACTTTTTTAGTTTGACTTATAAGTTTGCTTTGCCATAATTGTGGTAAAATTTACATTGAATTTTTCTGCGTGTTTTTGAAATGTAACTTCAATGTTACACTTTTTATTCTAGTGAACGAATGTTTCTTTTTCTTTTTGGCCTTGGCAGATATTCAAAAACTAGAAACCTCAATTACTATAAAATAATTGTTTCTGAGTTACTGCCAATTGGAAAATGTGACCGTCAATTTTCATGTGAAAATATTTTGAAATTTTCTTTTCGCGTTCACACATCGAGAACCGTCAATTATTAATAACAAAGTCCAAAAATAAAGCGTGGAACTCGTCGGATGTGTTAAAACAACGGCCACGCGACTGGCATAAATTCAACTGGCATATCGGCTCAGAAGACGTGTACGCTTTTCTCCGAAACGTGCAATTTCCAAAGCGAAATTTGTCTCTTGCATTCTCGGCACGATATCCTATGTCCCGTTGTTCCATCTACATAATTTGTTTTCTTTTATTTATTTATTTATTTTTTTTATTTTAAACCGCCGCTACTTATCTTCGTTCGTGAGACGCCGCTGTCGATTGTCAATTGCGAAATCGCCGTTGACTTCGTGAGTTGTCCGAAGACCCTTGGCTTCTGCGAATTAACGTCTTCTTAATGCAGATAACAATACTTTTATAATTATCTTCAGTTTGCGGCAATTCCTTTTCGAGAAACTATTTCTCACGTTCCTTAACGAACAATTTAAAATAATCACTGCCAATTTTCGCAGATTTTATAATTTTCAATCCAAAATGGAACGATTCTGTGATTTGTATCGTCGTCACTTTTTAATTGTGATTTAATGGAGTTAATCATTCACATTCGATGTTGTTTCGACACATTGTAATGCGGTGACGTGTGTCATCGACACGAAGCAGAGTAATAATTCACTGTGACCTCGAATCGCAAGTCGCAGTGGTGGGCTATAATAATGCAGCCTGCGAACCACGTTTAAGCGGAGGTTTAATCTTCTCTCGTTATTATTTTTTTTTTTTTCTTCGAATACAGTAATGATAGTGCTACGGGAAATGCATAACTGAGTCTAGGCGCGCATCAAACATCTCCAAACACTTTGACGGTTCGGATTTATTTGCCGGAGATTTTAATAACAAGATGATCGCGCGTGCTCTCAAATCAAAGTTCTGCGATCATTTGAAAAAGTCCCTGTCATTGACTAATTTCTCCATCCTTTGAGAAAGTGTCTTTTCTGACGAAATTACGAAATTTTTCATGATGGAGCTGAAACTAGCAGCAAATAGTCAAAAGCATTTTCAAAGAACTATTACTTAGAACATTGAGCAAACGAAAAAAAGTATCACTAGCATTTGCATAATCATTATTTTCATTTGCCAAAAAATTATTACTTGTAGAAAAAAATAGTTTTTTGTTTTTGCTGCTGAGCTATTCAGCTTCGTGTTTCGGTGTAAATTGTTAATTTGTTGAAGAACAAACGTTTGAAGAAGTCTCAATAGTTTGACAAAAGAGCCGTTATTTATTAGCATTTGCGCTGCTGCAGAAACGCACGCGCAAGGCGTTTATTAAGTCGTTTAGAAGATGGAATTTTCTCGGGCGACTATAGCCCGTTCGGGTCACGAATTAGTCGGCGTTCGCTATAAATGGCCGGGTTGTGTACGGACACATGTATACAGCAGAAAACTTGGCGAGAATTTTGATTTACGAGACTGCGCTCCTGTCTCTAGACACCGCGAAACGGCTCTTGTATATTTATATCTCGCCCTCAGGGATCAACCTAGTCCCTACCTTTATCTTACTTTCCTCGGACGAGGCGAACAATAAATTTATCGACGCGCCGTCCCACAAGTCACTCTCGAGGTGATCATCGATATTACATTTGTTATTGATATTTCATCATTTTCATAATTTCATCCTTTTCAAGATATTTAACATCTTTCGAATTTCATTTTCATTTACTAACTAAATCACAGCAGAGCAATACTAATCTAAACAAATTATAATCTAACCAAATGTACACAAATGAAATTTCCTCAGTAACATCGGACATTATACAAATTTTTTAATTTTGTTCTTTTGATGAACTAAAAAGGAAAAGTTGTCGCAAAATATGGTTTTCGGGATTGAAAATTGGGCCTCGAAAGAAACGAAATAAAAAACAAAAATAAACGGAAAACAAGTTGAGTTGACGAACTTGAATTCGATGTTAACGACGTCGCGAAACGTCAGATTAGACGACTGAGAGCAACCTGCGCCGTTTATATGGTTGCAGAATTTCTATATAAAGTCGCGTCGGACGACGCTAATGCAACTCGCAGACCGGTCGTCCCGTAAAGGTAACCGGAAATCATGTGAACTTTCATTTATTGCGACCTCTTTGTCCGACAGCGCATAATCATGACGCGTGCGTCTTCTTCTTCTTCTTCTTCTTCTTCTCCGTCGGATCTGTTGTGTCGACCTATGTAAGTGGGTCGACGACTTTAGCCCACTTTGCTGTCTAGCGCAGATTAGTTTTCGAGATTGACATCAGATTGATATCAGCGTTTAAGAACGACGCACTAGTCAGATCATGCGCGCCAAGACGAAAAAAGTGAAACCAAAATCGGGACAGATTTATTGCCTCCTTCGCATTATAATGTGTAACTATTTTGTATTTAAAGCAGTACTTGCAAAAACTCCAAAATTTCAGAATTGATGTGACTGAAGTTCTAATCGATTAATTAATCGAAAAATTTTAAAAATGAAGAAGTTGAAATAGAAGAAGGATCATTTGAAATCAAAAAATAAGAATAAAATATTTAATGAGTGGTATATTAATATTCTAATTTTTATATCAAATAATCCTTCTTTATATCTCTGAAATTTTGCAGTTTTTAAATTTTTTGATGAATTAATCAATGAGAACTTCATATAAACGAATTTTATGGTTTCAGATCTACATGCAAAGAAGTTGATTTTAAAAAATTGCACAATTCAGAAGCTTATCGAAATTGGCCTTTTATTTTTTCGGACGCCTGATTACTTCAAGTGGATTTTTATTATAATTTAAGGTAACAAACACAATAAAACACTTATAATTTATAACGTATTTATTTTATAAAAGTTTACCAGAGAAAAATTTCAAAAAATTTCTCTACGTGATAAGAATGTTTTTCTACATCTAACGAACGTTATATTGGTACTGAACCTTTCATTGTTAGGAAAGGGTTCTCTCAAGAAAAGTGGAATATTCCAGAGATTTAATAATCTCGTTAGAAAAATAAAATATTCATTGCAGGTACATGTGTAAAAAATGAAATGTGTTTATTCAAAAATTTGTATATACGATTTGCTATCTGGGATAATTATAAAAATAGAATAAAAGTCACGTGACAATGACTCAACAAGGCTTAGTTACAATCGCTACATTTTTAAACAAGATTCTATTAATAAAATGTCACGTAATAAATGCAATCAATAAAATTGGCGAATAATCGTCGCGAGAAATTGACTTTGGATTTGGTTTGGATTTAAGCGAGATGATTAATATATCGAACGAGAAGAAAAAGTAGTATATTAATGAATGTTAAATAGAGTAGGAGGAGACGATGAAGAAGAAGAAGAAGGAGCAGCAGGATTTGCAAAGAGAGGAACGGCCGATCGGTTAACCGGTGATGTTGAGTAGTCGATGAAGGAAGGAAGGAAGGAAACAAGGAAGGAAGGGAAGAAGGAAGCAAGCAAGCCAAGCAATGCAAGCGAGGAAGAAAACGAGGAGCCGTGAGTCGCCTTTTGTTTAAAAAAAAAAAAAAAAAAAAAAAAAAAAATAATACAAGGACAAAGTACAGGCAAATTCTGACCGATTCAGCGAGCGATGGTGCCGGGCGCTTTGGATAGTTTTTCGTTGAAGCTTTAATATGAACGAAAGGAACTAATGGAAGCTAGTCCGAAGAAGGAAGGGGGGAACCGGGGATGATTTCGTACTCTATGCGGAGAACCGTATCTGGTCGACCCGACCGATGTACCGAATAAACATCGTAGTTTACCGATAATAGCCGAAGGAAGGTGGCGAGTGAGACGGTACTCGGTTATACAGGGACGGCTCTAGCTTATTTGTTAAAGAGCAAACTTTATGACAAGAAATAATCCACCTCCTCATTGCCCACAAAAAAATCTTGCAAAAATCAATGGTCTTTAGTTACAGAATACGTGCTATTTCAGTCCAAGCTTTTGTTAACTCTCCAGTTGGCTTAGAATTGGTATGCAAAATTCGGTTGAAATATAGTCATTTACGAAATGGCAATAGATAAAGTTTTTAAGCAATAGTAATTAATTGATTAATTGACAGATTCAAAAACAATTTTAATGATAAAGACATTGAAATAAGAGAAAAAATAATAAAAAAAAAAGTAATTTCAAATCTTTCTTCTAATGTCTATAATTAAAAGACACTTTTGTATTGTTTCTTCTTAAACTATAAAACAATAGAATTACGTACTGCTATTTTTCTACTATATGGCAGAAATTGATTGGTTTCGGTTATTATTAATTACAGCAATTATGGGTTATAATGAGATTATGGTCATATAGAGTACTACCTTAAATTAATTGATGATAAATTAAGTTTTGACAGAAAAATATTAATTTATTTAATGTTAATTATCATCCCTGATGTAACAAGATTTTTGGGCAATCAAACGTTTGTTAAAGGTAGAAAAACGTTCTTTTTAAAATAAAATTCGATTGATAAAATTCAATGTTAAAAATTTAAAAATGGTTAACTAACAATAATTGAATTGTTGATTTAAACAAAACAAAAATGTTGTTCTTTATAATAACAATTTTCATTCAATTCATTTTCTTTAGTAAATTGAGATACAACGTAATCCTCGGTTAACTTTAATTCAACCTTGTCTTAACTTTGTTTTAACCTTGTATCAACTTTGAATTAATACCGGATTATCCTTATCTCAATATCAAATTGGTGACAGTTATTTTAATGTTTATCCTATAATACTTTTTAATCTGTTCAAATCAAATTAATAGTGAAAACGCAAAAATTATACTTGAAATTTTTTACTCTTACATTTACCATATTATCAAAGACAATTAATATAATAATTAAAAAAAAAAAAGTTATAAATTAGATGGGAAAGGATGAAGGAAAGATAGGGCAAATAAATAATAAAAGATATTGTGCACTATCAAATTTGTATTAATAAGCTAACAGCATT
>JABFQA010002703.1:0-10827 GCA_022817065.1 Probaryconus sp. ZL-2020
TATGTAGATATAATTAGATAATAATGATAGATAATAATAAAATTATAATGAAGCTCAAGTTAGAAGACTGAAGTTTAGTCGACTGGTTTAAAAAAGCAATTGTAACAAATTTAAAAGGTGAGCAAATAAGTAAATGTTTAACTATTTTTTATCTAGTCTGCTGAACTCAGCTTGACAAACTTAATCTTCATAGAATTATATCATAATAAATTTCGCAATGTTAGAAAATGAAATTGTTTTGATGCAGTGCGAATTGATGATATGTATTTTGCAAAGTGGAGATTGTAACAAAACCGGACGAAAACAGGAAAAGATAAGTTAGAATAAGACACAAATATTAATGTGGTTTATAATGTATATAAAGATTGTGAAAGCACTTACGTTAGTAAGTGAAATGACGTTTATGAGAAAAGATTAAATACGTCACATCAATAACAATTAAATAAACAAGCCAACATCCTTTCGGGACATATCTCTATAATCAAATTTGCACTTAAAGTTACGTTCTAACCGTGAACGTACAAAATGTTCATGAAACAACTTTTTACAAATTTTATTAAAACAAGATTGTCATCTTTAAACTTTGTTCATATTTACATCACTACGAAGAAATCATTTGTAATTTCACGATATAATTGTCAGTTTGTAATTGTGAAAATCCAGTTGTCAATTCCACTTATGAAAATCTAAAATTCATTTACAATAACCTACCATTTTATAAAATTTATAAATAATCTCATTACCATAAAGAAACAATTTATAATTCCAAAATGCAACAGTGAATTTTTTCAGTTTTTTACAAATTCCTTAAGAATATTTAATTTATTTGATTGAAATACCATAGAGTTGCGCCGAGTTAGGATTGTCAATTTCATTTATTTATGATCATGACGCGCAGATTAATGATGGATAAAGATAAACGTATGAAGTAATATAGGAGGAAAAGAGTGGAATCTCAATTCTCAATTCTCTAGCGAAGTTTATAATTGTTTTGCCATAAAGAGCGTTGAACCCATTACAAGTTACAGGTGCATTACGCTGGATCTCAGTCGGTTCGACGTGTGGCGATAGATAATGGTCTCATTCAGGCAAATATCGCGAGTAGAGAAGCAACGCCAAGAGCAAAAAGGAATGTCACAAAAAGTATATAGCGAAATACAACGATTTTATCAAAGACAAGAAAACCTGTTAGAAGAAGTGTTATTGCAATGTGCAACGTGTATATCTGTTTGCGCGATCGCTAATAAATTCTGTTCCGGCCCTGAACTCTAAACTCTCTTATTTTACGTGTCACTTGGTATGATCTATGATTACGGCTTGGACCGACTTGGATCGCGGATAATTATGCGCCATCATTTATTTTACTCTTCTTATTACAAACAAGATCATGCCGGACACTCATGACCGTTTAATTTGCGAAACATTAGACAAATATTTACTTAACGAGACCGGCAGATTCGCGTTATAAATTACATCGTCATTTTTTCTCTCGGTTTACTTCCGCTTTATTATTATTATTATTATTGTTATTACCCGCATGAAAAATTGTAAGATAACTTTTTAATCTCGGAAAATATAAAAATTGTTTTTTTTTTTTTTGCGATTAATTAATCCAAAGTTTGAAAGATTACAAGATGGAAAGATTATCATAATTTCGTCTTCTAATGTGGGTTGTAATGATTTTAAAGTTATTATATATTCTCATGAAACTGTAACTTTTGACCTATAGTTGTGAAAATAAAATGTATGCTCTAGTAGAAATATAAATCGAGCCCCTATAGTTTTAATCGAACCATAAATTCGTTCGTACGTTCATCTTCTGGTTACGAAAATTAATTTGAAATTCTACTTAAATAATCGTAAGATGTAATTTATTTAAACTCGTATCTTATTTCAAAATTTATGTACTTAACTCTTCAAATGTTTGCAACAGCGCCATTGCTCGTATGTCATAGGTCGCATTTTGAAATAAACAAGGAATAATAATTCTGCTCACTTACCTGAAACAAAAAAAAATTAAACTTTTATATTACATTGTTTCAATATAGTTATAACAGATGAAATATTAATGTGATATAAGAAAAAAGGTAAAAATTGCACAAACTAAAATTCTGCAATTTCAAACAACTATGTCTAAAAATTAAAAAGAGTATTTTGAAGGTTTCATAAAATTTCATAAAATTAAATATAAATGACTGATTTAAAAATGACGATTCTTATGAAATTATCCAAAATATTATTCAGTGTCATTTTTAAGGGATGTAAGAACGCGTTAGAATGCAGTTGTTTCACTTTCACTAACTGATATAGTTCACAGATAACGATGCAATGTGGATTGGTTCCTTATTGTAAAATGCAATTTCATCATTTTACGATTTGCAGAAAAGAATAACTTTGATTTGCGTAATAGAAGAGACAAAACAAAAAAATGAAATACAAATAGTTCAAACAAGGAACAATGTTCCATAGAAAATGCAAGAAAAGGTTCCTAAGTACATGCCTAAGTAATTTTCACCGATCAAATCTCAGGCCAATCAATCATTACATGATAGTTCTTAAGACTAATTATAAAAATTTCAAATTGTTGTGTCTAAATTGAGAAGTGTGCATAATTCCATGTATTTCAATTCAATTCAAAGGAATTGTTTGAAAACCATTATATTTATTTTTAAATTAAACAAACGGTTTTGTAATTTTGGAATGAAAGGTTATAAGAAATATCTAATAAAGAGCAGTTTATGATCGATTATTCAATTTCCATTGATTGTGAAAATTGATATTACGATGAAAATAAAAGTTTTGGTTCTGAATCTTTAAAGACTGATAGAAAAAAACTGAATATTTAAAATGTTAAATTTTCCTTCAACAATTACTGAACAATTTATTGCGATTCCAGTGAATAAAAAATGCATTTTATTAAACAACTTTCAATGCTAGATACAACCTTTCTTTCCTGTCAGAAATTCATTCATTTCATTCATTCCAATTGCGAAACTCAATCTGCAATATTGGTTCGTTATTTACTTCGCAATTAAATATTGGCAAAATGACGGATTAAAAGATAATCGACTCTAAATCATTAGATCGAATTTAAATGCGCGAATGAAAAAACAAAAATCTCAATTCTGATAATGTTGAAATTAAATTTCCACTGAAACTACAAGCTATAACGTTCAACTACAAAAATAGAAAGTGATTTCGCGAAGAAATTCCGACATTGTAATTACATTAAATGGTTAAATTAAAAGGATGCGTTATTAAAAGGCATGAATGAACCAATTTGTATTTTTTAACACTCCTTCGTTCATTCTCTGCGTTGAAACGCAAAAGTGATTTTAAATTAGCCAGCAAATTATCCGGGGATTCATTTTATGGGAAACTGGTGTTATAAATTTATTTTATAAGGTTTTTGGGATGAATCCCAATGGGCTGAGTGTGCTTACGATGCGTCGTAAGCTTATCAGTTCGATAACGTTTTGAATTGGCAACATAACCGCTCGGTAGAATCCTACAATGTAAAGCCGACAATGGTACTGTTATTTGTTCGGACTTTTGCTTTTAATTCCAACGAGAATTTTAATTCAACTCCAATTTTTATTGAACATATTTTCTTAATTCTTTTGTGCGAAAAATAATATTCTTCAATCTAAGTCTTTTTCGAACAACACCGCAAGAAAAAGGATAAACAAAAATCTTCGTCTTTCTTGTTTGATTCATACAAAGGCGCTGAATTGCCACGTGCTAATTGGCTCTAAAAAGTTATCAATTAATGAATGACGCCATTCGACGAAGAAATCTAAACAAAAACTATCCGCAAAACAACTACAAACCAATAATTTAAGTTTTGGAAACGTATTTGGCGAAGATTGTAAGACAGTAAGTTTTGAAACCCTGTCCATTTAAAAGGCATTCAAAGCGCCGCGCGCAGTAATTAACTAGACTTTTTATAACAAACATGCCAAATTTCTGACCTTTTAAAAGCTGAACAAATCACGTGTAAAAAGCAAAATGAGACACCTTATTAAATTCCTATTTAGATACCTCGATTTTGATATAAAGAGGAAAAAATGTTCAAGGCGTTTCTCGACGAAATGTTGTAAAATTTATGTCTGGAAAATTTTTGCCACACGTGTCCTCTCTCTCACGCCGAGGTATTTTTAATTTCTCTTTATTAATATTATCAACGAGTTTTTGCTTTCTGTCGATTTTATTGTACTTTTGTTTTAACCTTCACATTATAATCGTGGCCAAATGTTTGTCGATAAAACAATCCGACTTTAAGAAAAAGAAGATTCCTCGCCATTATGGGAGATATTAAGTCGCAGCTGAAAAAATGGCTCTTCATTTGCATTCTTGCTTGAAAAAATTATTATTTAGCGCAGATTCGCGACAGTCATTTTTTAGCAATAAATAAGGAATAAAAAAATATTCGCTAAAATCAACACCACGGTGACTAATTTTTAAGACGTTATTAAGATAATTGCATTGATAAAATTATTTTTGCTCTTTTCGTATTAACACTTACAGTCGAAAAGAAATGTGCTATTCTTATACTTAAATTTGGTATGCAATAAACTAATTATGCCCATTTGAATATTTAGCAAAAAAATAAAATGGAATTTTTATATAACATAAACCTTGTAAAATTTTCCAAAGCGAAAAGTAGGTTAACATTTTTCTTTTGTATTCGTAAAATTGTAGGCCTCGAAAACACTTTGGGAGAAGCATGAACGTGTACAGTTATTTAACCGATTTTTTCGACGAAAGCGAAAGGATGACCACAAAAAGCGGAAGTTGAATTTTATAGCGAACAATTTCACTCGGGGAAGAAGAATAATCGTCAGATTTTCACGTCGAAAATTAAAGTACAATTATTGCGGCCACTGAAAATTTCAATTAATAGTAATATATTTCCTCAAGCGAGGTTATTCTCGGATCCTCTCATCAGTGGGCTGCGCTTAATATTCCCGTCAATAAAAATTCGTTTACAACCCGCAAACTTCAATTTACATTCTTCCATTAAAATGTCGAATTCAGGCGTAAGCGATTTTATCTCAATATTTACCGACAAAATCGATTCCATTCTTTCGTTTCTCCACCGTAATTAGCGTTGCATTAAAATACTAAAAGAAATCGTACATTGGCGTTATTGATGATTCAATTATATGGTCAGAGTTAACTGAAAAACCTGGCCACAATTAACTGAAACTGAGTTGCGTCATTTTTATGTTATTAATATTTATGCCCCCGCTAAAATTACTAGTAATGTGTTGCAGTAATTGCAGCATCCACGACCAAAAATATAGAAGAATTAAGATAATTGCACGACTAAAAAAATCTCACTTACTGATTCATTTAAGTTAATTATTTTAGTTAACTCTTTATCCCCACCCCGCGATGTTAAAAACAATACTTAAGCAGTCATTGTGTGACGAAGACAAGGATAAAGAAATTCAAAAGGTACCATAGGCACCATAAACATTTTAAGAAAAGAAATGCATTATCATTTTTAAAGCAGAACTTCTCATAAAATAAAAGGGTTTTTTTTTAACTTACATCCTAATGGAAATCGTTCGAGTTGAAATTACAAAAAAAAAAAAATTTACTAAACGCTTTAATAATACACACGAGCTATTGCAAAATGTTGCAACAGAACTTTTCAGCTGTTTCAATAAAATACTCCATTTAACTTCATTTAGAAAAAAAAAATCAAATATATTATAAAATTATTCAGAGAAAGAAAGTGAAAATGAGTATATCGGTAACACATAAATTCATCTGTTAACGTATCAACATCTCCCCTTAAAAACTATAAATCCGCAGTACCTTATAATTAGTATAGACAAACTTTTCCCACAATTGTTTCAATAATAAACAAGATTAGAAATTTACAAGATGCATTTCGCACAGAAGTAGCAATAAATCAATGAATTGTAAACATCTTAGAATGTTCCTATCGTCAATACAACAAAGAAGAAAGCAAAGAGATCCGGAATCTCATCGATTCTAAGAAAGTGATGTGTGCCAAGGGGAAGAGTGCATTGGTAATAGATGAAAAATGAAAACGACTGAGTTCGCTTCGAAGAAAGTGCCAGTAAAACGTTGAAACTACATTAGTTACGTCAGCTTTGTAATTGAATGAGTAGGCACGTTAATTATGCAGAAGTGGGCAGCGGTTCTGCGAGTGAAATGAAATAAACGCACGTCACAAAGGGATCCTGGCGCACGCCTCGGATGGCTCCTATCGTCAGAGGCCCCGAGAAAACGAACAAAATGGGGCCAATAATAAAAAGGATCCGGCGAAATAAAAAGTAACCGTGGAACACCATCATTGGCAATCGAGATATTTCGATCGGGACGAAAAATGAGTAAAGTGTTCTTAACGACGTCGTAGCACGATAAAAGGTTGAACGCGCGGCATCAATATGTGTGCGCGCGGAGATTGGAAAAGGAGAGGAGAGGAAGAAGAGCGCGCAGAAGAACGGAAATACCCGTCGGCGCATAAAACTTCTAGGGCTTATAAACACGACTGGCGACTGGCGCGCGGCGGCACGCAACAGTTGAAACATGCACTTTATAATAATAGTAAAAATGAAAGGCATTTCGCCGCATGCGAACTCGCATGCAAATGGATTGCAAGTAGTTACAACTATACGCGTCGTTGCTTCCCGAATGCAGTAGGTACGGGTGCAACATACGCAGCCGGCCGATAGTCAATCGACCGTGATTTCCTCGAGTGAAAATAAGAGTCACAAAGTACCTGCTAATATTGGAGCAATCGAACTGACGAAGTCCACGTTTGCTTTGGTATAGCATTTTTGAAAGCTGGATTGGATTCGTCTGAATTTGTTATTCATATCATGTGCAATATAATCTCAATAATAATCATGGTAAAAATCAATAAGAAATTATGAATATTTTCATTATTTGCAAAATATGTGTGTTCGAACAATGCATCGTGTAAATCGTCTTCGTGCAAGCAAACAATTGTTAGTGCTGTTCAGGAGATTCTTTGTAATACTCCTTGCAGCTACGATTGCGAGCATTCTTTTGTGAGTCACCTTAGCAGAAGTTGCTGTCAATTTCGAAGAAGAGATTTTTTCGAGCAAGGGGCCAGACAGTTATGGTTTCAGGGAGAATTCGTGTTAGAGTGTCGTTTTCGAACTGAGTTTCGTGCTGAGATTCGACTCGACTGGTTATGTATGAGGAGCAAAATATGAGTTTATAAATTAAGCTTTTTAGTTAATAAGATGCGAGATGTGAAATTTAGGAAGACACATAATGTATGTTATATATCCTGTAGTGCATAATTTTCAGTAATATGTAAATCAATTTTTATAAGATTTGAATAACAGATGATGTACGTGTATTATTATGTAAAAACGACAATGTTACCCGATGATAATAATCGTGTATATGTTTTTACATATACGCCATCCTAAAGTCTCACTTTTCTTTTGGCACAAAAAAAATTGTTATATCTTTATGACAACGGACAATTCATAAAAATGCGTGTTACTTAATTCAGAAACACTTCGCGATAGAATTTCTTATTTATAATAACGACATCTCATGAAATTCTAGTCTACGTTTAAAAGGTAGGAATCGCCATTAAAATTCACTAATATTGTTCGCGAAAGTTTTTGTTAATTGAAAGCACACAAATTAACATATCAAATAGTGATGTTCTATTAAAATATCAGACATTAGAATTTCAGATGGTAGCTCAACAATTCTCCTACAGTGTATACTATTTGAAATGGTAATTTTTACTACTGAATAGGAGTCATGATTTTTGTCTTACGACTTTTCGCTACACTAAATACGGCATGAATTCTTTATTAGTCATCAAAGGTTTCGGCACAGCAGATACATAGCGTTTAATGTCCATGTTAGTAACGCCATTGATCAAAGAGGAACTTTTTTTCGATTATTTCTTACGCCAGTTTTACACGTCAGTATAAATTTTGTTACACAATACGTACAAATTTCGTACGATTTATCATGAAATAAAATAAATAAATGCAATTAAAAAAGGATAAAAGAGAAATCATTCACTGCAAATATCAGATATTTCAAATAGAAATTCAAGAAAATTGTTATGATTATGGGATTGATTTATCATAATTCTCATTAAGATCAATTTCCATGCAACATATTTTATCCTCATAGTTTACGATCTATCAGTTGTTGTGACCATCTGAAACACAATGTCTTGGCTCATAAATTTAAATAGCTTTCTCCGTGTTTCATCGGGAAATGAATTTGTTTGAAGGAAGTGGATGCTTTACCTGCACGTGATTGATACTGAATAATGTTCATTGAATGTTAAAAATTTAACGTACGATGAGTATCGTTGATTAATTTGCATGGGAAAGGTGACTTTCAGTTGACTCGGTTGAAAATCTCCTTGTCACGACTTTTCCGCATGAAAAATTTCATTTAAGGCACGAGCGCATTAACCATAAGCGCATTTATGTAATTACCATCTTATTCTCCCACTTAAAATGATAATTTTAACTGTTAATGAACTAAACTTAATTCTAACCTTTGGTATTTAATTATCAGATGTTAAACCACTTCACAAGAAAATGCGTCTGATAAAAACAAAATTGTAATGGTTTAAAATAATAAAGTAAGTCATAATTTATAACCACAATCGACTCAGTGAGTTACAAATAATTAAAACGTTTCGTTCTCAACTGCCAAGATTATGTCCAGAGAATTTTCTAAAAAAAAGGGGCATAACTGAAATGCTGCGAGGATATCCTTCGTAACAATTATATTACTCAACGCAATATGTTGAAAGCGAATGATTTTCCATCCAGATCAATTTAAAAAGTATTACCCTCCATATAATTTAAATTATGAAAACATGATTATACATGTTAGCGAAATTACATCAGCGTTGGTTTATTATAAACGCAGATACTCGCTGATACGTTGTTCATTGAAGAAATGAAATTTAGCCGTCACAGAGTGCCTTTTATTATTACGCAGCCTGTGACAATTAATAATGAAAACAGAAACGCTCTGTCCATTATATTACGTTACATTAGAGTCCAAAGTGAAATCTCTGTTTAGAAACAATTACGACGCACGGACGCAGATTGCCGCGAGCACGCGCAGGAATGCACGCGCGTGATTCAATGACAGTCGCAGGGAATCCATCCAACGTTTCATATCTTGCTTTCATATTGGCATCTGACATTTGCCAAAGCGTTATTTGGGTCGAAACATTTTACAAAAGAAAATTATGAGAGTACAATTTCGTATATTAATTTATGTAATGTTAAGGAAATGATGTTATGGGAATTTATGCATTTTGTCCGACGAATGGCAAATTTTCGAGCTTCTATTTCTTTTCTAGTTGTTTATAATCAATTTATAGAAACTTCGTGCAATTTTGTTGCAATTAGCGCATCGAACGTTGCGACATCGTCAACGAAAGTAACCTGAATTATTGTTTCACGTCAAAATTACGTTACCGCGAATTACACGGAAATGTATTTCAACGTGGCAACGTCTAATTAATGAAGCGAATATTCTTTTCTCTTGAATGGGACACTGAAATGTGTAGCAATGTTTAATAAACATGTTGTGAAGACACTGTGACGTATCAAGATTTTAAATGATGGCTCGCGAAAAGTGACGCACGTTATGGGAAAACGTTTAATTCTATTCAATTGTTTCTTCGAACAATTATATAAATAATAAATATTCAACGTTGTCACATTTATATAATTTATGGAATTAACATCGCTGTTATGTTAGGTCGTGTAATTAACATTGTATTATAATACATTTCGTTGTTGCGAGAGAGGGAAACGTGTCGTCGGTTCTTGCATTTTATTTCAAATTATGTATGAGTTCGTGTTGCATTAATGAATCTGTTGATGCATTTGTATGTCTTTAACAATTCATTTATATAACAATTCTGAATAATGTGGAAGTCATTAAAATATGAAATACCGTTTTTGAATTTGGATAAAGATGTCAGGAATTTCATATTCAGTGTTTAACAGTATCCATATTATTTGTTCATCACTTTTCCGTTAGAAACAAATATGATTTGTTAAATAGTTTGATGAGATTCAAATATAATTGATGATATTTGAAAAAAAAAAAATAATGTATGACAAAAATAGAAAGAAAAAACGATTCAGAGAATTTTTTTTTATTTGATATGTAAATTTTACGTAATCTTACTCAGCAGTTTATCTTTGTTTGATAATTTTTTAACTTGTATTACTAGAAGACTAAGAATATATGCATATACAAAATCAACACAAGTCGGAAGATGAGCTTAGAATCTAAATAAACTCATTATCATTTCCAGATTAATACCGACGGTTGGAGAGAATTGTTCTCAGTTCCTCGTACTCATTACGAAACAATCATTTATCAACTTATTTTACTATTATTCCAGCTCGCAAGTGAGTGTTCTGTAATATACGTTGCGCTCGTTGTTTGCGCCCGTTGCGATGATTCACATACGTGCGATTTCTCGGCATTTGCTTTTGCAATGCTTTTTGTATTCCGGCTATTTTTATAATTAATGATCTTTAATAAAATAACAAAGGTTAAAAATGCGCGCAAAAATTACAGGCTGTTAATTTTACGAGTAATATATTACAATGTTCAAATAATTAGACAATGCTTTGTAAACTAATGTTAATGTTTTTGTGACTTGTAAATCATTACGAAGATGAAGATGTCTTGGTTTTAAAGTTAGAATTTATGCTTTTTGTCTTTGCAAAGAGAACGTTTAAATATTTCAAATGATTACTAATGGAGAATTTTCTAGTAAAAGAATTTTTCATGTTT
>JABFQA010002704.1:0-10826 GCA_022817065.1 Probaryconus sp. ZL-2020
TTGAAGAGAGAAATGTAAAAGAATAATAATAACATAATGAAAAAAAAAAAAAAATAAAAAAATAAAAAAATAAGAACGTTTCGAACGCATTGCATTTTTGAAAGGCAATTAGAATTATGAATGGCAGGATTTATGTTAGCAGTTACATATGATTTATAAACATCTTGCTTAGTTGAAAGGTTGTGGAAAGATTAAGTTCTATAAATCTTTCTTTTAAGGTGACGTCTTTGATGCACGTTATCAAAGTTCATGAATTTGCATAAAAAAAAAAAAAATGAATTATAGGCTTCGCACGATTATGAAAAATAGCCGAATGGAAGATTGAGATACGAAATATTCAGGTTTGCTCGCTTGAGTGGGCATTCGTTACAACGTATCACCTCATTCATTCATTTAGATCTCAACTTTTTCGTATATTAATAGAGGATTGTAATTTCTATTTCTTTATCTGGCTTTTTAAACAGCCATTTAAAAAACGCTTCAAGTGAATCAATTGCTTGTTCTTCTTAAGGTTTAAGATGGTATTTACTAGCTTCTTCCTGAAATCAGTAACATTCCATGGAATCTAATTCTCGACGGCAGTCTTTTTCAACGTTTATCTCGATGTATGGCTACAGCAAAGGCCAACCTCGCTAACTTTACCTTTATAAGGACTTGATTGAAAAGCACTACGCACATCAGCATCAGTCGCGCGCAACCCCAACTGACCACTTGAGTTACCTCCGGGGCACATTCGACGATAACTCACCTCCGATCGCTTATCGAGATTACAGATAGCCTGTTTCTGGTGTATGTTTATTTAAGAAACAAACATACAAACATTAATAATTAGAACTAAATAAACTCTTCTCTGAATATCATTTCTCTTATTATATTTCGGAGAAAAGAAAAAATTTCGATTGTTATCAAAATATATATAATCAGAAAAGTCTTTGTGTGACATTTCATGGAAATTTCTTCGCAGTGAATAAACTGTAACAAGAAGCCTCTGAAAAAAAAGACGGTCACGAGGGGCTTCGCAACTTTCAACTGAAATCTGAAAATCAGCCTGCTGTATCTAAACAAAAGGAAAACGAGCTTTCAGAAAATAATAATACAAATTTTTTTACATGTATTTTGATTAGATTAACGGATTTGTTTGATCTGCGAATTCGTAGAAATGAAATTGACGTATGAACTGCTCGTGACATGCTCTGGCTCATCGAACATGAAACTCTTACTGTTTATCCGACAGACGGATAAATCGTATAAGTCGCATAATTAACTGAGATCCCGTTCAGAAAACGGGATCCCAGTTCAAAAAAGTCAGCAGTAAAAATCAATCCAATTGTAGTGACCTTGGGGAAGAAATGAAATAGTTCCTTGAGGAGTAATATTTTAATATTTCCATCTATTTAAATTGCATCTCAGATGAATAATTCTATTGGCTGTCCGACGAATTCAATTGACGGGAAGTGACGAAACTTCTCTCTTCCGCTTCTCGACAAATCACTTGGAAACAATACCTCGTCGTCTTAAATGCAAATCATTTATCGAAACTTAATCGGTAATTGTTTCGTAAACTGAGGAGAGTTAACAACAGCAGTTATTAAGAGCTAATGCAACTAAAAATGGCAACAAGAATGATCTTGACACGACTTCCGACTTGCAAATCCGAAATTTGCATTTAGGGTGAAATTTTCCTTCCTAAGAAATCTCCAATATAAAATTTCTCTTACTTCCATTTTTATTTCTCAATTACAATCAAACGGTAATCAAAACGTGATGTTGCCATTTTTATTATCATGTAAAATGCTAAACATTGGTGCTCTAAACAACTCAACTCTGTCCACGACAACTCAATCCTTATCGGCTAAAAATGACGCTTTCTAACAAAAGGAAAAGACAATCGCAAGGCATCATCGTAATCAGTTTGAAAGTGCCATGTCTTGAAGCAGTACTATGTTGGTGTACTGTCAGTGTGGTTGTTCGAGAGCAGGTATTGGCACAGTATACCATATCAATTGCTATGGTACGCGGAAATCACGTTACTGAGAACGCAGTATCCACGCCAGGCGAAACACCACACCGTATATGTAAACTCGACGATATCCGTCATTGATGTATCCAGGAGCCTTCTTGGAAAAGTGAGCCTACTACTAATACCTGCTGCTATCATTTGCCATTTTATACGAACTTTATTGACAATTTTCTACTGCCACCATGATCTGATCCTACAGCTTTTTCCAACGTCTTCAGCTCTTGGAAAGGGAGAGTAGAGTAATGTTCGAGAGTACAATGTTGGTAGCTGACAAAGGTACTAGATATTAGCAACTGTGTTATTCTCAGCGATTTTTATGATTCGCAGAGTTTGTTAAAATATTGTTTCCAAGTAAAATGTAGTCTTTGAATTAACCTTCAATGCATTACAATGAGATAAATGAAGTACGACGATTGTGTCGAATTTGATTAAGATTGTCTTTCTAGTGCTGGTCAAAACAGAAGCCTAGATTAAGATTTAAAATTGGAATTCTTCAAATAATTGAGAAAAGCCAGTCTACGGGCAGAACACGTTGCCTGAGTTTCCGCGTATATTCCTTCTTGTACTTGATCGGCTTAACGAAGCAATCCATCCGATTCATATCGGTCTTGTTATTTTGAACTCTTCGCTCGTCTTCGAATCTTTTAGTGCGTGCTCCATAAACCAGCCGCTAACTGACAATAAATAGCCGCTGAAGCTGCGATGGAAGCAAAAGACTCCGCGAAACGCACGGGAGGACGCTGAATTCTTATGGAAGATGAAGGGTCAGAATGGAAAACCAGAAGGCTGTGCTGCTTTCTGGTCAATTCTGATCAACATTCTGTCGTTGCATTTTTTTTTTCTCCGCAAAAAGCGTCGCAACTCACTCTTCGTCTCGCCTCTTTTAACCCGTTTATTCTTCGCCTTCCCTTCCTCGTGTTCTTCGTCCATCCAAAGGCTGACAATTAGCTGCTTCATGGTCAACGACAAGGACATCCACTTGGCGATAGGCTAAACACAGGTCGGCTATTCTATGAGATATATTGCCGTCAGATCATCATCGAGTCCAGCCGATTCGCACACCGGATGGATAATTTGAGATCGTTATGACTCAGGATCGCTTTCAGTGCTTTCAGTGTCAGTCGAAAATTGTACTCAATGATTGCACCAATTGCGCGCAATTAATGGTATGGAGGGTATCGAGGGATAACTCTCCTTCTCTCTCTTTCTGCACGAAGGGCAGCCCGTTTTAGTTTCAAGCACTTGAATGTTTGATTTTGATGGCTCGTTGATAGGCTAATGGCATGCAATTTTGCATGAGCTTAACGAGATGGAATACATTCGAAAATTTGTAGCTGCGAGATTTTTCTATCGAGCTGATTTATTTCTTTTGAATGATGCGTTTGTTTGAAATGGGAGGATGGATGAGAATTTGTATTTGTGTGTTTTCTTAATTATGATTATCTTCGGGGCTCGTTAATTCGATAAATAATAATTTGGAATTGGAAGAACTCTGATATAAGCCCGAAGCAAACTTTCGTTTGCGTGAAAAGTAAAAAGATTATCGGTTCTTGATTTTGGAAACGTGAAATATAAGGCAGCGGAGCAGGTTGTTTGGCGCGTTGGCGTAAGATCTTTCACGTCGCGTCTTTCCACCTGCTCTCGATCTTATCGGTGGGGGAATTGTAGCTCTCGGTATGAGATGAGGAGGAGTACACGGCCCTCAAGAAGTATGTACGTGAATAGGAATGGATCGCTCGCGCGGAAGATTAATTAATATTGCAATATCGCTGCTCGCACGCCAATGACAAATTGGAGAAAGTGAGCGGCGCTCGCGGTGGCCGGGATCCGCTGGCCACGGATAGCTAGCTAGCTACACCATCGCCGTGATAAAGAAAAGGAACGGTAAAGGATCGAGGCGAAGCTCACGTAAAAACTTATACAGTTTTATTTGTTTCAATTTCTATTACACATTCTATTACAATTTTTTAACGATATCTGATCTCACAGCGAAAATTTCCATTTAGGACATTATCGCCAAATGTCGATTATCGCCATTATCGCCAATTTTTCGAAAGAAAAATTAATATTCATGCAGCCAGGCAATCTTTGAAAACAATACAGCAAACGTCGTGAAAACACAATTTGTATTCCTCGAGAGAGAGAGAGAGAAAGAGAGAAAGAGAGAGAGAGAACCAAGGTGACGACGATAGTCATTGTTCGATAGGAACGTATTGCATAAATAAATAAATAAAAATTCATTACATAATTAGTCATTCATACGCGCGAAACGACTATATATTTCTATACATCATTTGCAACTCATTGAATTCTCGCGGCAAGTTATTTAGAATAAAAGGAAGACATTTTGCTTGCGTAATTAAGTCTCATTAAAAATGTAGGCTTATTTCCAAACGACGGTGTTAGCGGCTATATAAAGCGCGAGAACTTGAGTTTGGTTTTTGTCTAGATTACGGTAACCAGTTTGTCTCATTGCGAATAATGTAATTACGTCACAACCGAAATTCCCCGAGTCTTGAATGAAATCGACTCGAAGAACCGAAACGAATCGTCATCGAATGCACGTTTTTGCTGATTATTCTGTAGGACCTACTTCGCATCGACAACTTCTTCTATATACAAATAAGCATAAGGAATTAGTGGAGGGTCGTGGAACTTTCGGGTCATTTGCCAAATGATACAGATTTTAATATAGATTTTTCTCAGTCGAAGAAGAAAATAAGATTTATTCAAGGAGCTAAATGTTGCGAGCGAATCAATACATAATTTTCTGTATACGTAAAGAAATTACTTATAAAAGTGAGCCGCACGAAACGCGCGATGATAAATCCGCGCTCTCGTAATTTATCTTGCGAGTGAGTTATCCGCAATGGAGAATTTACGGATCGTTGGCTCGACCGGCAAGAAACTAGATTCTGCGGATGTAGATCGTAAAGCAAAGAGAAGCGAAGAAAAGACCAGTGCTTGTGAAAAATAAGAGAAAAACTAATTATTTCCGGCTACTTACACGGACAGAAAAAAAAAAAAAAATACAATTTTTAAATAAAAATAAAATAACAGCGTACAATTTGTCCAAAGATCTGCGACATTATAGAAATATGAAAAATTATCTTAACAAAGATTATTTTCTTTTTGTTTTTTAAACTGCGTAGAGTGTAAGATTTTGAAGGCTGGGCCAAGTGATTAATCTTGCAAGATTTCATCTTGATAAAGATTTTTCGATGGGAAAGACTTTGTTTCTCGTAACAAGTACCGCAGTAATGAATTTTTAATTTTGTACCTTTGCTTATAGGTGTACGTACATATGGGCTCCTACTGCATCTTCTCACGTGATACGCACACGCGAGTAAGAATTGCGTAACGCTATACGCGACTCCGATTTCCTTTCTTTATCTTCGTGCCTTGTCCTCGATCCGGATTGTGCATAATACTAACAGCCTTGGTGTTTTCATTTAAAACAACTCCTTAAACTTGAATACATTCACAATTTCATTTTCCATTTACAGCTTCTGTTTACAGTATGTTTAGAGAACTCATTTGCAAAAGTCGACACATTATATATTACACTCTATTTCCTTTAATGGGTTGGTTGAGTGCAATTAGGTAAAGTATCAGCGTCAGCCGTGATAATTAAAAATGTATCTTAAAATCAGCGAAAAGATAAGGATCGTATTTGTGAAATCAGTAAATACAAACGATCCGGAAATGAGAAAATGGTAGTTCTCACCATTCATCAACAGGCCAACATAATCAAGTTTGGAATCCTCGATTGTCGCGGAAGCGAAAAAGAAGTGGCAACTTCAGGTCTTCCGCCTTGATTCCGTACTGATTACAGTCTCCTTTTACATTCGCGGGTCTTTATTTAGAGGAACGAGTTCAGATTACGCTGGCAACTGTCGCTCGAAGAAAAAAAAGTCATTTCAACTCTAATGCGAAACGACGATGCGAATTTTATCTGCGGGCATCGTCAAGAACAAAGGTACAACGAGAGGAGAGAAGAGGAAATGTGGAATAGAAATATGGAAAAAAAAAAACGAAAAAGAAAAAGAAATTAAAACGAGACAGCTACCCGCGGGGAAGCAATTGAACGACTCTTTTATTTCCACTCAGCATGCATATAACAAGTGGTTTTCATTGATATACAGTTTCGCTGACTCCATCGCCGTTTGCCGGCGTTATCTTTGCCGTCGTAAAATCGTTACTCGATAGTCTTTTCAACGACTTCTTAAAAGTCGCCTTTACGAGTCACTTTACGAGCGACATCATAACGCCCACATTTGTGCGCCACTACTCTCCGGTGCAATCGAGTAGTCTACAATCGATTTATCTTTTTCAAATCATTTCCATCAATAGATACTTATTTATTAACGTCTTTCAATGACTCGTCAACTGTTCTCAAATCTTTACTCTATTTATATCATTTGTATGACATTTCAAAATGATCTTTACTTAAGATTCCAAGGAAATATATATATAAATTTTAGAGAATAATACTATTGTCCATCATTCATAAAAATTCTCACCGGATAATTATTTTACATCATTCTTAACGATATAATTGCTTGATAGCAGATTACAATTTTTGTTCATAAATAAAACAATGAATTTATAATATTATAAATCTTGTTTCCCAATAAAGCGATTTCGTAGTGGAACTGATCAATCAGTAGTGTCGCTGACTCATGGCATATCGCGATTCACGATTGGCTAACCGCAATACAAACTGATGTTAACCAACCTACAGCAAATTAGTACTATAACTTAACAGCAAACACTATTTACTTATATTATATCGGTGTTTAACTATTATAGGAGTTGTGGTGTTAATTTGCCTTCCATTGTATTATCATAGAAGGTATACTTTATTAAGATGCAATAAGCCTTATAAGTTAAAGTAGCATGAAATTGACGAACACAGCTTCAATCTTACATTACTCAATCATACATTTAAAAGCATAGATAACATTGATACTAAATGAAAAAATAATCATTAAACATTAAACTAATAATTACAATGACAAAAATTCTTCACATATAAGAAACTTTCGATTTTTCATGACAATAAAAGTTAAAAATTTCGTAGGAAAATAGGTGGAGACATACTGAACTGTAAAATGGTTGAAATGTTTTTCAGTGCGTGTATCTCAAAACCACTTAACGTAACAATGTTAAAGTGTTAACTCAACGACGTGTTCAATCATAATATCCAAAGACATTACGTTTAATAATCATCAATTCTTCGATCATTAAAATTTTGTTGCTTTTTCTGCAGCTCTAAAGTCATGATATCCTTTTAAGAGTACTAAAATAATAAATGTATTATCCTTATACAAGAGTGGTTTTATATATAAATATATTTTATTTAAAATGACGATGAAGAAGAAGAAGAAGAAAAAAAGAAATGCCCTTTACAGAGTATTTTAATCGCATTAGTGCAACAATGTAACAAATTTTGATAGTCCCTTCCACGGCTGAATAAAATCCTACAATGTATATAAGACTACATTATTCGATATCTTCGTACTATACATTTTGTACTGTTATAAAATCTGGTAATACTTGTCATTGTATCTTCTCGTGTACGCAATTCTTTTGCTCGCACAGGTGTGTGCCTTCTGACTTAAGTACCATTTCTATGCTGACCGTGCAAACGGCTCAAGTCTGATAACGGTCAGCTTGATTCCAAAAAGGAGAAAGATAGATAAAAAGAATACGGAAAAAAGAAGGTCGAATTCTTTGGATATTAAATGTATAAATGTGCAAGTTTTGTTAGAATTGTCTTTCTATATACATACACATCCAAATTTCGATAAAGACGTGAGTGTGTTGGTTAATATCGAAGGCTTATCTGTGTATTGTAAGAAACGACATCAATTCATCGATTCTAGAATGTTTCTGCCTTCGGGGAATCTCTACATTGTACGACAATTCTTTATGGTTCGTGAACATTGTTAGATCCAGTATACTGAGCTCTTCGCTTAAAAGGAGTTAGGGTGGTGGAACTTGAAAGATAATATTCAATGTTGAATATAGATTTAGGACAAATGTATGGGATGATAATGATGATGATGATGATGGTGAAACTGAGAGAAGAGCAAACTTCGGTTATCACCCTCTCTCTCTCTCCCGAATCTTTCTGTTCGACAAAACTAAAACGTTACTCAGCCCAGTTAACAATTAAATTTGCTTTCCCCCTTCACAATGAATCGGCGTAACTAATGTACCAAAGTTTTTTGTTTATTTCAAGTAAGTAAATTTGATCGGCAGACTGCTTCTCAGTGTAATCACATCACCACGACGAACAGAAATCATGAGGTTTTGAAAATGGTCAATCTCTTGGTATGCATATAAAAGATTTAAACAAAAAAAAAAAAAAGAAAAAAGAAACAGAAAAAAGACCAACGCCAAGAAAAATATTTGCGGGAAAAGGTCGGCGCCTGGTGGATGAGAGGGTGCAAAAAAGGCGCGAGAAGAGCCTGCTGGAAAGTTCGTGGCACGAGGCGGCAGTGGGCACAATGAAAAAAGAAGAAGGAACCCAAAGGAAGAGGGCGAGGAGAATGAGGAGGAACATAAAGCAGGAGGATGGACATAAAGGTGGATTACAGGAGTACAAGGAGGAGTCCTGGTCGGAATAGAGGGCGTCCTTGATGGACAGGATGCCCCCGTCTGCCGGCTTCATAGTGTATAATTTACTCTCTCATCTCATTGTGGCACCATTGTATGCCACGTCGACGCAACGATTTGCCGATGAGAATCCATCGATATATGACGTATTGCTCTTTCTACGCCCCGATATACCTGCTTCGCTCCTGCTGACAAAGATAAAGACAAAAGCATCACATACATCGCACATCATAGCTCGAAACTCTCAAAGACGTGCCAAGATCCACAGATAAAGTGCGCCATTGAAAAATGATCCACTGACATCCAATGTGAAGAGGAGCGTGATGCACGACTACTACTTATTTCTTCACTCCTCTTCTTTTCTTTCAGGGTTACGGGGGTGGGAGGGGGGGAGGGGAGGAATTGTTCTTCTTCCCGTTCTCTTACACAAGTTACATCTTCTTTCCACTCTCTTCTTCTTGCAAAATTATCGTGCTGTTAACAGCGATTGCAACACTATTACCGATACAAATTTTGCCTAGATGAATTTCACGAGTTACTTTTACCGCTGGTAATGGTTCTACTTCTTTTGAATATATATTAGGTATTTTAAAAATGATTTTCAAAAATCATATTTCGATGATTACCATTTTGTGCTCTGCACCGTCGAAAGATGCGAGATTGTTAACAATCGTAACTCACTCGCTGTCATAATTCAAGGATGCTTTCCTTTCTTAATTCTTTGCAAAATGAAAATCAAAGAGTCACATCGCTATTTGGCTTTAATCAAACAAATCCGGATCGTTATCTAGAGGCAGTGCACCGTGATTTATCGTGTTTCTGTGTATTCTGTCGTGTAGAAACCCAGTGGCCATGTGTGGGACGAGAATGACGGGAGTAAATCTACATTTCTTTCCGCTCGCTTATGTTGTGCTGTAGCTAAGGCGATCTTTGCCGTAATCATGACGTAGTCACTCGCATTTTCATTCGCAGTATGGTAAAAATCCCCTGACCTTATTTTTCTGACTGCTTTTCCATAAAGTATGGTAAATTTTCTAGAAACTTTTTTCTTCGTGTAATAATTAGATCAACGGTTAATAAATCATTAACCGATCGATGCACTTCTGTGTACACTCTAAAAAGAAGTCACTTGAAGCAAATCAAATTCACTTCAAGGAAGTGATAAGTTGATTTGATATTTTTCCAAGTCAATGATAGATTCCGCTAAAATTGAACTACGCCAAAAGTGAACTACGTTCTGTTGCAAGTGACATAGTTTAGAATCAAGTAAACAAACGTCAAAGTTTTAACCTTCTTGGAGGAAGCGAGTTATATTTTTTAGAGTGATACTGTATGCGCGTTTGGCGCTGTTTCAGCCAGAATCGGTTAAGATCATTTAGCATCTATCGCGAGAGGGTGAAACAAATTTGATCGGTGATCGATCGACGGATGGCGTGCGTGGTTCGATTTGCAAATACGTATATCCGGTGTTGCGTTGGCCTCTCTTTTTCTTCTTTGTCTCGTCTTTCGCCGGCTCGTCGCCATAGTCTGGCGCGCGATTGTACCTTCAGGTATAAAGTCGCTGCTCGATTATATATAATCCCTCGGGCGACCGCAAGAAGACGCTATGCAATCTGAAACTGGTGGAAACGTGTCACTTGGCCGTTCGCAGCCGCGGAGACCTATGTTTATAAGGCCGTTGTGCATGCGCCATCCCCATGAGCCTCTCTAATTTTCTCTCTTTTTATCTCCTCGTTACGACGAACACTCTTCCGTTTTCGTTTTTTTTTTTTTTTTCTTTATCTTTTTACACATTTAAGTGTCTTATTTCTTAGCTTTGCCTTAGATAAATTATATATAAAAGAATAATAATAATATCAAAGAAAAAACAAATGACAAATGAAGTGAAGAATTTTTTCAGGGATTATGTTAATTAATGAAATGAGACCTTAGCGTTAAAGATTCGTACCTTTTGTTTTTGCAACCAAGATTTCACGCGAGCCCTTAGCTTCCAGGACATAACCTTTAGCATCCACGTAGTATTACGGTGCTTGCGGTTCGTCAAGATCAAGGGTTACATTGGGTATGTTCGGACTTCGCGGCCGGAATGGCCGGAATGGCCGGAACGGCCGCGGCCGCCAACTCCGAACGGCCGGACGGCCGAAACGCGAAATAGTATTCCTGTCCTCCAAATGGCTCGCGA
>JABFQA010002705.1:0-10826 GCA_022817065.1 Probaryconus sp. ZL-2020
ATTGTTTGCATTATTTTCGATATTTTTTTTATATTTGAGATGAAGAAATCTATTACAGAGATGTTGACTGGGTAATATCTATAAAATCATGCAAATTATTACTATAGTAAATTTTAACATGTTTTATTCATTTTTATATTCGAATTCATTGTTAGAAGTTCAACAGTACAGAAAATAAATTATTAATTAAATGTTAAAATTTTGATTTAAAAAATAATTGATTTTCTTTTTTCATTAGACTGACGTAACACAACTCCCACATGATTGTCTAAATGTCTTGGGAGCATCCTAAATACACTCTTAGATTTCTCTCTAGAGGTTTTAATGCCTAACTATTTTAAGGGCATTAAAAATTAGTAATCTTATTAAAGTATAAAAAACAATAATTATCTATAGAATTGTTATAATGTCATAATTACAAAAAAGAAATTCTTTTGAAAATCAAACATTTTACTGTCAAACAAACCTTTACAATTTCAACAATGCTTTTGATGAATGTGTCATTATTCATTCGTTTGAAACATTTATTCTTTTTACAATACAAAAAGAATGAGAAATTACCTTGTATTCTTATTGATTTTTCTTAACAAGTTATTACCGAATTAATTAAACTCAGTTAAACATTATAGCTTCTATATTAAATTAATACGTATCATATGATATTTTTTCAATAAAAATAGACTAAAAATGACTTTCTAAGTTTAGAAAGTTTAAAAACTTTCTGCTTATATTAAAGACAATGAATTATCAGTTTAATCAATTTGCTATATATAAACTAATATTAATAGAAAAATATTTATTGTAAGTCTTCTTTACACAGGATTTTAACATACTGTTATATAAATTATGTATAAAATATTTAGCAAATTCATAACAAGAGTTTGTCAGAATAAATCATTGTGATCGATTTGATTGGATTTATGGTTGGAACAAATGTTGTTTAAACAATGAATCTTTGTTTTCAGATTACTAAAATATTAAATGATCTTCTTATGAACGTCAAGTTAGCAGACTGAGGTCCAACAGACTAAATTAAAAATGTCATTTCTAACAAAATGAAAGGATAAGCAAACGAAAAAATCTATAAGCAAATAACTCTTTTATTTGCTTACTATAAATCATCGTTTGCTTATTGTTTAAATCAACTTTATAACTATTTTTTGCTACAGTCTGCTGGACACAGTCTGCTAACTTGACGTTCATGATTTTCTCTTATTCCTTGGAATTTAATACATATCAAACTGACCTCTGCATTATCGCGTATTCTGATACACCGTATCACAAATGAAGCTAAAATAACTTCTTTGTTAAATCGTCTACATAACACAATTTAAAAAAAAATTTTATAGCACTGTTTGCAGAACGTGCACAGATTATTTTCAATATAATATCAAAATGAACTAATTGCGAAAAAATGTATAAAAACCATTTACTAATGGTCTGTGTTCTGTTATTATTATTTGGCGAGAAATTACAAAGCACTGTCACATTGCTTTGAAAAAGAATCACATTTTTTCACGCGTTCGATAAGTATTCATATCAATATAGCAGGTTGTATTGATGTGAAATTGAAGATCAAGCGTTAGACGAGAAAGAAAAACATTTTTCTTTTGATTTCTATGGAAACCATGTAAATTATATCGACAACATTAATACAACTTGTATTATTAATTTGAGAACATTCCGAACGCGCTATTTATTTGATAAACGAGAAGCATGATTTTGCTTGCTTAAAATGAAGATCAATCGTACGTAATTTATTGGTATTAAATGTCTGGCGTGCTATTGCTTTCAAATAAAGAATTTATGAAAGCATACTTTGTACTCTATACTTTAATTACATGGCCATAAGAAGGTCTTTTAAATTTCTCCAAATAATAATTTGCATAGCACATTTTATTTATACTTTTTACTTTTCATAAAGTAATAACTTTAGGAAGATATAAAATTTTGTATATACTTTTATTGTCATAAATAAGTTGAAGAATTTTTCACAACGTATATTTAATGTTATTTTAATGTCGTTATTTTCAAGTCCAAGTTTTTTAATCAGACGTTTTCCTTGGCTAATGTAATAATATTGATTCGACTTTTGTGTGAAGTTGAAAGAGTGTGAAAAAATTGAAAAGACAGTTTTTAAAGAGAATAATGCAATGTGTGTTAAATATGCTTATATCATATTACATGTCGCATGGTACGTCTAAAGCTAAGAACGAAATCTTAGAAGTGGTTCTTGCGTGTAAAGATCCAGCTACAATTTGGTTAACTCGTTTCTAGATGATAGAATACGCGTAATGCAGTAGTAAATAATATATATTCGTACACTAAACAAATTTTGAGAGTTTTTGACTTTTTTTTTAGAACAATAAATGTTAAGTACTCCAATAATAATTTACATAATATTTTACCAATTATATTTAGTCATGATTTCTTTATTAATTATTATATATATTTAACAAATATTTTTAATATATTTGAATAAACCGTTAACCATTATATTTATATATATTAATTAAATTGCTGATCAATTAGTGGAAAAGTTTAGAATAGATTAATGATAGAAAAAAATTCCAAACACGATAAACAACATTTGAAATATTAATAGTCTAAATCTTTTAAAAGTAGTTCTAAAGTTTTTTCTTGTTTAAAAGAGTAAATACGTTGAAAGAATTTGTAATCTCTGTCTATACAGTATTAAATTAATATTTCATAAACTTTTTTTACAATTACTAAACATAGTTATCAAAATTTAAGGCGCAAATACTTTACATGTTTAATACCCTTTGAAATAGAAAACCATTTTAAAAAATGTTCAGATCTAAAGACTTACGTTTATCATTCAATCAATTAAACGAATATTGTTAAAGCATTAAATTTCATTTTTGCATAGTTGTTAAAGTATTTAAAATAAAATCTTAAAGGAACGACTAATTTCCTGTTTACCTATCACCACAAAGGATTTTATATAATAAAATCCAAAATTGCAATTAAAAGCTCATAAAATACTTTCCATTATTATAACTAAATCAACTGTCAAATACAAATTATATTATACTTAACTGTCCTCTTAATCCTGTTTTTCATAAAATTATTACAAAAAATTAAAATATTACAATAAATCATTCTTCAATAATAAAAATATATGAAAATGTACGCGAAAGTGTATTAAATTATCTCAAACTTTTTTTTAATCAATGTGTAACGAGATTAATATATGTTTGACATAAAACTCCTGTCATCCAATAGTTTGACACACGATAAACAGGATTAAAAGGAGCACGAAAAACTATCCACTGGCAAATTACTCTATTGACAGCCACTAATTTTAATAGACCAATTTGTATAATTAACGAACAATTATGTCGATTGTAAAACAAATGTTTTAAAAATGTTACTTACTGTCGAAGTTAGTGAGTACGAGTCCTCGTGTTTGATAAGGTTGCGTGTGCTGTTTAAGATTCTTTGCGTGAGATTACATGTATTAAATAATGTCAAGAAGCAAAAAAATTACTTTTTAAAGGCGCGAAAGGGACGGATCTGAATTCTGTGGGTCCTAGAAGAAAAGACCGGTCAGGGCCACGGCATGACACTCGTGTTGTCGTCCGTCCTCTGCAGATACACCGTTCTCACTGGCGTATCAGCAGTACGTACAGCTTATGACGTCATTCTGCGACAAATCGATGTACAGGCGCCACTGCTTGCGTCTTGGTTTTTGACCCTTAAATCACCCCGTACTCCATATACGTATGCTTTTATCAACCAAACGCGACCTTTATGCCAACAACATCTGCATTGGAAACGAACGTCCATCAATCGATCTCAACTTCCAATTCCTTTTTCCAATTCAATATTTTCCATCATTTTACAACGAAATAGTTTTTTTAATCGAGCGTTTAATCAACGTTTATCAAATTGTTCGTCTTCGTTTAGAAAATGAATGGGTTAAACTGTTAAGCTGCGAACAAAAAAAAAAATGGGGCAGTTGAAGGAGGTCGATTTGCGTTGAAACTATAACAGATATTTTTGAGGTCAAAACCGGGAGGGCACGGTCCAATCGCTGCGGAGCTGCTGAAATTAAATAACCCGCGTTATGCAAAGGGCATAGTCTGAAGGGTGGCCTCTCTGGGGGTGATAAATCGAAGTACCGAACGCAGGCGCGTGGTCAAGTGGTAACGGGTGGCTCCTAAGTACTTTTTCAGCGGCAATTTCGAACAGACATTCCGATTGGTAGCTATTTGAAGAGCCGGCCAGGATGTTCCTCGGCAGAACCCAAGGCGCCAGTTTGGAATTTGATACCGAAAGAACCGTATGGTTCAGAAGAGAAGATGCAAACATTTTCTCCGTTTCATTATTCTCTGATGTTAGTTTCTTTAACGTTCGGGATCATTTGTTTGTGGAAAATCAGTTTCATTGCCCCGTCAGCCAGAGTTCTTTCCAAGACTTCTATTCAAGTTGATGTGTCCATCCCGAAATCATCGATGATCGTGTCGTCGAACGCTTTCAACAGGACGAAAAGAAACCGATACAAGAAGCACCACAGATCAGTTTCTCGTTATATGCTTCAGCTGTATCACAGAAGGCCAGACTCAGACATTGTTCGAGCATTGCAGCCTGTGCACATTTCCCAACCGTTGAAGGACAGCGGAAGGATAGTCGAATTTTTAATTCCATCATCCAAACCTGGGGAGACTTTGGAGGCTGCTGAATTATTGGCAACAGTTGGAATGATACTTAGGGTAAGTTCGATCGACGAACGAAACCAGACTAAAGTTCAGAAGTGTAGGAGAGATGATGTCTGGCGAGCTTTCGATATCACCGAAGCTGTATTGTCTAGAAGCAGTGAAATAGTGAGGCTCGTGGTGCGAGGGAGGATTCAAAATATCAACCATAAAGACACTCCGATATTGTTGTTAAATTACAGCAAACCAAAGAAAAGAAAACCAAGGTCGATTTTGGATGAAGATCAAGATGACAGAAGCATTCTTTGGGAAGAAGAAAGTCCAAGGAGGAGGCGCAGGAATTCATGTAGAAGACGTTCACTGTACGTTGATTTTGCGTTGATTTCCTACGACGAATGGATCGTAGCACCGCCTGGGTACGAAGCGTACCAATGTTCCGGCAAGTGTTTTTATCCTTTAGGAGACCACCTTAGTCCTACGAAACATGCAATTGTGCAAACTCTAGTGCACGGTGCTCTTCAAGGTAACGATGATTATAATGGAAAAACTGTAGCGAGAGCTTGCTGTGTGCCAACTAGACTGGCCCCGACCAGTTTATTATATTTAGACGAAAGTGGGACCTTAACTTACCAATATGGTTATGAAGACATGGTGGTCACTGAGTGTGGATGTCGGTGATAAATAACTGTGAGATGAAACAGTACGGTTTCTGCCTTATAACGCTGTAATAATAAAAATAAATAAATCAAGATTTCGTATTAAAAAAATCGTCGTTTTATTCTATAAAATGCGGCATCATAAATGCCGTGTTAAAATCGTTTATATACATATATATGAATCGTACGTATAACATCTTAATAAAGATTTATTAATATAACTTTAGCATTATCTACAACGTTAGCCTCTCCACTCAAAATGTATAGTACAAAAATACATTTAAGTTATGTATACGCGTCAGCAATCATCTTGCTTTCACTCAGGCACTTTGAAGATATAATCATTGTACGTATAGTATTTTCTTGTTAAGTCTTTCGGGTATTTATATACAAATTGTTCGATCAATTATGCTAGCTAAACACTTTGGAGCACATTTCGTTGTTTTTCCTATTTAGGAGGTAAGACTTGGCAGGGGAGAGCCATCTGGTTCGTCGCGTTTTCCTGAGTCTGTGTCGACTTCCTGGTATCCTCTCGATTCTATAGATATGATGTTTAACAATGGTTTCTGGCTGAGTCAATCTCATGCACAACGATACAGGTCCTGAAAAGTCCACGTCTGTCGCAAGATTCAACTTTGGTTCAAGAGTTAACGAAAATTCAACATTGCTTTGGACGAAGGAAGTTTGGACTTTGCTGTTACCCTGGACAACTATTCCAGCGCTCATTTCTACGAGAGATTCTGCGTTTCGCGACCACACCATACTAAATTGGATTTGACCAGACAAATCAAAACTCATGGCTCCATCGACATCAATTTGTGCAATAAATCCAGAGCTTAGGGGTATGAATTCTTTGTGCCTATGGAGGTGAGCTAAGGCTTGGTAAGCCGGAGTTCTCTCCGAAGCAGTGGCTGACCAGACGTGGCCCATCAATTCCCCTTGCCCAGAAAAGAAAACGAAAGGTCGAACGCCGACTCCCATAAGAGCGATTTCCATTCCAGCAGTTGGAACTTCAGTCACTTCAGAGATACTGTTATCCTCCGGGTCTGACGATGACACGAAACTACTGAGGCCTCCAGCAAACAGTCCCAACGAAAACAAGGCGTGTTCGTGTTCTTTCGTCTCAACGACAACGTCCACAATTCCTCGTTTCAAAAGACCTGCGCTGATCTCCTGAACAGTCACCAGAGAACCATTGCTACCCGCCGACTTCATGAAGTCTCTCGTGAAAGCTGTACTCAGACCTTTTTGAGCGAGGATGTTATAATTTCGCATGATTTTTGGCTCCAGTTTGTACACAGCTTTCAATTTTTCTGCAAACTCCGGATCTTTATCCGCTAACTGTTCCATCCTCTGCGTTAAGTATTTGCGAACCTCATACATAAAGTCACGGCTAGCGAGATATACGATAAATCCGCGAAGATCATCTACACTAGGATCATTTTCCAAAATAATATCGGCAGCTAAAGTGCGAACTGTACTGTCTCGTTTCTGACCACCCTCAATCTGATAGAACGTTCTGATAGCAGCTGACTTGATATCTTTGGTAATGTGCTCTCTGGGCAAAGCTGCGAGAGCTTTCCACGCGACAATACTTGTTGCTTTCTCACTGTACAGCGCGTAGTTCAGTAACGTAGGAATTGCAGCCTTACTTCTAAGATTCTTTAGTGACCTCAGGAACTTTAATTTGCACTCTTCACCAGTGCAACTTTCTAAACCTAACTCTAAACTCACCCTAGCTTTTTCGATCACAGTTGGACTACCCTGCTGCCTCGCCATTGCTGCAGCAGTCAAGGCCATTGTTTCAGATACCTTATCATTTTGCATCGTTTCCTCGGAACGAGTCAGAATGTCTTTCGTAATTTCTGGGGATGGTGAGGGAGACAGGGACAATCCCCACAGGTACCTTTCTGTATCGTCCCCGTTGTCTTTCTGCAACGCTTTCATGGCAACTTTGTGGGCAATTGGAGTAGACGCTGCTCCCAAAATGTTATACAGTTGAGGTCTTATTGTACGGTATTTAGCGCCTTTTAAAATTTTCGTTAGCTCTTCAACGGACGCTTCTCTAACTAGTGGTATTACTTTCAAGAAGGCATTTGCTGATTTGATTGTCCCTAAAGCCGAATTTTCTAAGGCCTCTCTGTTTTCATCCAATACTTTCTCAAGCTGAAAATAAGCAGACGAAATAGAGTCTAATTATAATTAAAATAAAGTTCTTTGATAGTCGAATAGTTTGTTATAAATATACTCAACAGAAGTATAATTATACTTCATTATCAATGAATTATATAATTTTCTAGGCCGTTTGTATTATTTATTGTGATAATTTTCAACATTTACATTTTCCTTCGTTTCTTCAAAATGAATAATATATATTAATATAAAATATTAACATAAAATATTTAAATAAGTTACGTTTCGAATTTTACTATTCATTGAATAATAAAAGTATTCGAATGCTACTTTTAATGGTACATTTTAACATTGAATTATTAATACTGTACCGTAGGACATCCAGAATTTGGACAAGTTTCGTGCTCCGTATGCAATGTTAAAGACGATTCTTGATAACCCAGATTGTGTAATAATTTAATAAGATTATATTTATCTGCTTCTTCCAGAGTTTTTAGTTTTATAGTATCAGGCATTATTCGGACAAACATATCAGCAGTCACAATCGTTCCAGCTTCTGGTCTGGCATTTAACGACATGTCATGTTCTTCATTATTATAAATAGCAGTGGGTAATAAATTATTTTTTGATAACTGGTATGTAACAATGCGTTTGCTATTTAAATTCACGCCGAAAATTGGATTTGGGTGTCTAATAGTTTTAGGCACGTCGTCATGCTTACAAAAAGTCTTTTTCTTTTCAAATGATTTCGGTCCAGTCGAAGTATAAGTGACATTGCAAATGCCAGATGCATCAGTTTCTTGAAAATCACCGTCCAGTGTTTTGTATTGGAAAAGACCGACTATTCCCTTTTTCATATTAAGCACTGAAATGTTGTCCGTTGTGTCTAAATAAATGTTTCGAATTTCTCCATTAGACCAAAATGCATAAAAAGACTTGCTCGCTGTTTCGTCTAACGTTGACGTATGTTCCACAAAACCTTCTGGTTCTGGACTTTTTCGAGACTTTATCCATAATTGTGGCTTTACCAACTGAAAAACACAACAGTCTTAGTATGCGTTTAACATACTACCGATTTTTTGTCAAACAATTATAATCTGAATTATGTAAAATAAAAATTTGCTAATCATTCTTTTGAATTACAGCACAAGAAAAAGTGATTCATAAATGATATCTACATTCCCAGATATACTATCTTAAAAGAATGTATCTTTTATATAAATAAAATATTTATTACATAATTATTGATAAGTTTCATGTTGCCCTTAAGACGTAATGCAGTTTAAAGTTTTTATCAAAAATATATTTATACTACTACAAATAAAATGCATTAATCTAACTTCCTCTTAATGTAATTTAAACGTAATTTTTTTCTTCTTAATGGCGAAAACATGTTAAACATGCTAAAATGATGTCTGTTAGTTTACATTTAACTAATTGAAATGTTTTAAAATCTTTAATAATAATAATAATAATTCATGTATCACCGTATATTTTTGTATCATGAAACAGTACCAAAGTCTTTACTGAAATCCCAACAAAATTAATAAAAAATAATATTTTCAACCATATTTTTTGTGCTTCAATTTATAAAGACTTCTACAAGGCATTTAATAACATGATAATCATCAATTATCAATAGTGCTAATTTCAATAATAATTTCTATGAAATATAATCTAAATAATAATTGAATAATTGAAATGAGAGGCACCTTAAATTGCAATAAAACCGTATCGGTATCGTAAGGGTCTCTCCACATTGGAGTGACTTCTAGTTGCCCTGTCAATTGGAAGCCCACGTCCCCTCCGGGCCAGACCTTTCCGGTCTCTTTGAAATGTAAGGTCGTCGTCACACGATAAACCAATCCATTTCCAGGATCCCATCCCTTAGCCGCGCCAGCGATGGCTGCAAGAATCAGCAAAGCGAACTTATAGTACAACATAATAGTGCCCAGTGAGATGCATTAACTTCTGAAACAATACTGAGAGAGCAATCTTTGGGAGGATGCGTTTGTAATTGAACGTTTAACGAAGGAGATGACTAGTCGCGAGTCACGAGTCGACTGCCTGATGTTCTCTGACAAATGTGCTTTGAAACCGCTCTGGACACCCGGTGTCTTACACGAACGAGGGATGCCGACGTTCATTCGGCCGAGTATTGGTGCGCCAAGGAACGCGTGTAGGTATTTGGGGACCGTTAATCTACGGCTAAAGTCCGTGTTACACGATACCTTCGTGCCGGCAACGCAACCTTGAGCGAAAGAGAAAAGGGAGGAGAAATTTAGAAATCAAGTTTTACCACCGCACAAATGCATCTCGTCTTAAGGATGTTGGGATAGGTTGTCTTTTTTTTTTTTCAAAAATACTTCGTCTTCCTAGATAAATTATTTTTGCCTTTTTTATGAATATAATGGGAAATGAACCCGGAGTCATAATATTCTATTTTAGTAATTGTTTAGCAAAGGATTATAATAATTTTAATGGATGCTGTTTATCTTGGTAATCTGAATTTCAGTTTCCTTTTGAACACCGTTAAACAAGTTTTTCCTTAAATACTATTGAAACCATATAGAAGAGGATTTTACGAGTTCTCGTGAAATTCCATACGAAGGGGTTTCAAATATTTTTCAGAGAAACGTTTAATTATTTGATTGAAAAAAATTAGTGGAAAGTTTGGGATAATAATTGTAAAAAATTCAAATGTATAAATTATATTATAAGTACTGTATGAAAGGTATCGGTGGTAACAAAAATATTAGTACAGAACCGATGAAAAGTTACCAACTGGAGGTTGTGTTATATCGATTTACATGAAAGAACCCTAAGAGATGAATTTATAAAAATTGTATAACAAGATTCAATTAAGGCTGTGCAATTAGTAAAAAATTTATTAAATGTTTCATTCGTATGTAAACCTTTTTTTAAATGTTATACTACTTGTTACTGATTCAGTATCGATTAAATATGTCGTTAATGTCTTGTCAATCTGTTTGATTCAACGGATATATTCTCTTATGCAGTATGACTGGTGCATGATCGATTTTTTTTTTTTTTATTTTTACATATCTTAGCCAGCTGGTTTTGCAACTGGTTTTAATCACTCACTCATCGTAGAATCTATTGAGATATTCCTAAATTCTACCTAACATGAATATCAAAAACTACAAGCAGATTGACGATTAATGGTATCTTAGAAGTTTATTTGAAAATAAATTAATAACAAAATTATCTAATAAAAGTATAACACATTTGGCAAAAAGTTTCAATAACAATCTTATCGGTTTAATTATAGTATATAAAATTATAGTATTAAAAAAAAAAAAAAGTACTTTCGACTGTAATTTTATTTTATCGCTAC
>JABFQA010002706.1:0-10826 GCA_022817065.1 Probaryconus sp. ZL-2020
TTTATATGCACTGAGCCTAGTATTGGTATTTTTTAATATCTAATTTTTCTCAGTATATTATTATCTTATAAGAAATCTTAAACGACCCTTTCGTAACAACACAAAAAAAAAATATGTTTGATGAAATATATAAGTTTTTGCCGGAAAAAATATATTTGAAATATACAACTTTTGAATGCTTTTTGCAAAGTAAACACGTTTCTATAAAACGGATCGACTTGATTTTTTGCGTTTTAGGGGCTAGATAAGATACGCGATGCTTATTAAGAATTTCCAGTCGATATTCCAGATAGACAAAAATATACTGCGTTAAATGGTTTTTGTTCGATTTGTTTATACAAAACCAGATACAATTACATTTAAACTTTTCTACACTTACTGCAGTAAATTTTGACATTTGACTGAAATTAAACTTTAATTCAATACTTTTTTTCATATTTTCTGTTGACAGATTATATGACATTTTAAAGTAAATATAAGTTATCAGCACAAAAGAATAACTAATAGGTTGTTAAAGAAAAAAATTGTTCACGTCCCTTGTAACAATGTTTGTTTTCAATTACGTTGAAAGTCTAGTTTTTAATCAAACAATCTAAATAAAAATTGTTTGACAAACTGTTTTCAAAGCTGTTTAAAATTCCGGTTGAATTGCGAACGTAACACCTGTTCAACTAGGAATTAGTTTTATTTTGGTCATTTTGTAAAATCGAAGGCCCCTTTATCCAACTTTTAATCGCGTTTGTGTGTTATACCGCGGCGTTGTCGTCGAAGCGAATTTTCAAATATTTTCATGCGACATATGTAGTGTGCGTAGGACGGTTCTAAAAATCAATTCACGCCCGAGGGCTTTTAATCACGGTTCTCGTCCTTTCATTTCCGCGCGCTGAGACACGTCGGGCATCACACAACAGAGCTTTTCCCTAAACCTCATCAGACAATGGTACATTCGATGGATTAAACCATGCCTTTTTAGTTCTAAATAACCGAATCGTGTCATACACAAACGTAAGCATATAAACAATAGAACAATACAATTTATGTTATACCCAGTGTTATGCATTTAAGAACATTTTTAAAATACAGTTCGAAATATATTACTACATTATTATTAAAAATAAGCTTCATACAAAACAATAAAAAAAAATTCTTCATTCATGAAACACAATATTGTTGACGATACATTGAATGAAACTTATTCCATGAAGTATCGGATATTGTTTATAATTAAAATAAAAATAGTCACTTGTTCAGAAGCAGAAAAACCTTATAATTCTAATTATAAATTTGCCATAATTGTATTGGACTATTTTTAATTCTCGATAGGAAGAAATTCTTTCGAAATTGAAACATATTTTTCATTCCTGAAGGCTATACAGTGCTGCTCATTTTTCCATTGAATTTTGCATTGTTGTGCGTGTAATAAGCATCCGTCCATCTTATCAGAAAAAACGATACGCTTATTGGACTTGAGCGTTATGTCGAGGAGACAGTTATATATTGCACGCGAGCCTCTGCACATGAAGGCAAAGCACTCATGATTCGCGCTGACATGCATGTCGATATTTGAAAAATGCCCTCGTCTACGTTGATTGACACATGTGGATCATCACTTCTTTGCTTCTGCAAATATGCAACGTTTATGTCATTTGAATTAAACTTCATTAGCCACGTTCGTTAAATTAATTCCAGATATTAATCTTTCCAGATATTAAAATGCATTGTTAAAATAATTTCGCAATTGTAAATTTCAGGGTGTTCATTATAAGACTCTATTATTATTGCATGAGACTTCCCCCTATATTGCCCTAACAATTTTAACGCAAAAATTTGAATTAAATATAAAGTAATTCTGATTTGAAAACCGACTGGTGTCCTAAATGACCCCTGTCTGCAGTTCTAGGGTTAAATATCTAGCTAACGCATGTTAGGGTTCTGACTATATTCACTATAATCTAACATTTGGCAAGATCAACCATGTAAAAACTAGAATAGGCTTAGGAAGGTTCCTATTTGTCTAGTTTTCCTCGTATACATTTTTGCAACGCCTATGCAATTTTGACTAGAAGAGTGCAACTTGCCTCAGTCTTACGCCAACCCCTTTTGAACTAGGCAATGCCTTGTTGAATTTTTACTCGGGTAGTTCAGAGAAATTTGATTTAGTAATAAAATCTAATTTGTGGTCTAAAGATAAGAAATAGTCAGGACATTGCCTGGTAATGTGACTCTGAATTTGTCTTCGATGACTAAGGGGTTTGCATTTATGAACGCAACTCGGTCGCGCCTCAGTAAGAAGAAAATTGAGCTTGCGAGGTGACGGGATCGATATGCGCTTTGCTGAGGCTCTCGAATCATCACCGCAATTTTTCGAGGATCTGGATTCTCTCGTTCAATCCCCATTCACCAAACGACTTCCGTTCATCCCAATTGGTCTCGTCGCGAAAAACGTTCACTTTTTTTTCTACCTTTTTTTTTCCTTTCGTTACCATTTGGCTTGATTTTCCCGCATGAACGTAAGAATCGGAATTATGCGATATGATTTGCGCTTTTAAAGCGTGCAAAATGTTCCAAAACCCGCACCGAAGTATTATGTCTGGGAAGTTATTAAAAGATATTGAATATTTGAAATCCCTTAAAGAATACAACATATACCAATGTTTGAATATAAAAATATTAAGTTATATTTCAATATTTCATTGATTAGAATAACAATTATTTATATAATACTTATTTATTAAGCCTTTTAATAATTTAATTTGCAAAAATACGAATACAGACACGCCAAAACTTACAATTTTTTTTTGTTACTCCATGATTTTACTTGAAACATTGACATTAAAAATTGAACAAAAGCATAACTTTGTTCTTCGGAAAAACAGCAGGATACGAACATTTCATATTTCAATACCGTAAAAACGGTTCACGTTTAAACAGAAAAATGTAATCGACTGAAACCCCGCGAAAATGTTTGCATAGCTTCTGGAAAATGGAAAAACTGTCAATAGCAAAGTTTTCCAGTGAAGCCCTTTCAGTTATCGAAGCTTGGTACGGTATTTTTATTTGGAGCAACCGAAGCGTAACGTTTTTTGCGATTGGTCCGATGGAATAAACCGCGTTTAAGTAGCTGGAAATAGTTGGAAACAAACGTGCAACGACACAACAAAACTAATTTTGAAAAACAACGCATTTTGCTCGGCTGAATTATGAAGGACTGTAACTAAGCGACTGAGTAACCGCGCTCGCAGCGGTTTTCGACAGTCTCCGTGCGGTCGTGTTTTCCGAGGGGGATATTATTGTCCGGCTTGCCCGGGGCTAAGCCGCTCCGAGCGCTGAGATATTGCGCGGACAGACCACTCCACGAAATGCCGCGAAAAGCTCTTGATAAAGCGAATCCGAATTATTTATTCATTTTTCAACCGGTAAACCAAAGCCGAATATTGTGCAGTTTCGAACTAACTTTTGCCTATGCATACTTGCTTCAATAATGCAATGGAATTATATAACGTTGCTCGCGAGCTCCAGACTTCTTAGCATTGATAATAGATTTCAGCTCTAAGAATCTAACTGCAATAAATGATTTAATAGACGACAAATTTAATTATCAAACTTTATAATGTCATTGCTTCCTTCAGAGACAAATTAACTGACAAATTGAAAATTGATATTTGCTATTTCTATATTAACTTTTGATTTGCATGGCAAAAAAAAACATAATTGTATTAAAATGTAATTCAATTAATTAAGATACAAGAAAAATAATTCAACTTTTCAATAAATGAGTCAATTATAAATATATTGGTAACTTGTTCAGTGTGTTAAATAATTTTCAAATAAAAAATCAGAAATAAAAAAAGATATTTTCAGCAGTTGATGGAATAATGAAAAGTTGATTACATTTAAATGGCACTCTTCGGAAACATCAATTAAACTACAAACAGAATATTTTTGCCAATTAAGTAATAACAATGTTGTGGGGGAATCGTGAAATTTAAACGTAAAGTTTTAGAAGCGAAATAATAAAAGCAACAAAACGTTATATTTAATCCTTAAACTACCCATTTAACACGATTTAGGATAGCTCAGACTCCGGCTTAGTTGCAAAGCCCGTGAAATGTTATTATTATCGGGTTTACACGAAATATTCCCGGTACGTCAAAAGTTGTGTAGTTTCTGTTTGAAGTAATTAATCGTAAGCTCAATTAGCCGAATCGCTGGTTTCGCAAGGCAGTGGCAAGTTCGGTGAAATTCGATTAACGCGTAAACTGCAACAGAAGAAGATCATCAACAGCGACCGCCTAGTTTCTGGCCACAGGATGCGCTTCGCTGCATGCCATGTGTTAGGATCAACTTCCTAGAGATAATCAGACTCTACTTCATTATGAGATAATTCGATTCGTATTTCTATCAGCAAAAATTTTTAACAAGAAAGCTTTTATAGACAAAAAAATTCATTAAAACTTATTCTTGGGATTATCATCTCTCTAATGTTTTTTTTTTTCCTCATGAAACAATGATCCAATTATATTTTTAAGTTAATTTTTAAATCTTTATAAATTGTAGAGGATAATATTTTTAAGTATAAATATATTCCTTGAAAAAGTAAAAAAATTTTTTATATTACATTCACAGATTTTCAGGAAATATTTTTATCACAATAATTTTCACTTTAAAATAAAGTACACTGACTAAAAAGAATTTATCATCATACAATAAAAATTGGAAGGAATTTCAGCGACACACTTTCTCACAAGTAGTATAATTAACTGCTCAACTATATAAACCTGGAATACTGCATCTATTCCTGAACGTGTCTGAGGCATTGATTACTCCTAGCCTTATTAATGAATTCACAGGGTAATGATCATGGAACGAAACACCAATACGCTTATGGAATTCCTTCTGAAAAATTATTATAATATTCAAATACCAGGTTTTACACAAGATTAAAAGTTTAATAATGATAATAAGTTTAATAATGATTCAAGTGCCTAAATTACAAAAAAATTGATTTCTTCGCATTGCCCATAATTTGTTACTTAATGTCTGTAAAGGACATTACCGACAGCAGTGACGTTAAATATCCAAAGAGCAGAATAAATCATTGTGCCTTCTAAGTTGTCGTGATTGCAGTTAATTCCGCTCGATAAGAGAGCTCGTACTCCTGTTTTCGAGAGTTGGCAAAATGCTAGTAGAAATCAATATTTAATTTGAACAAAAATGGTGCATCACAAAGGATGTCCCGTCGGAATGGTTAGGGTATGGCAAGGGAAATCCCAACGTTTTTCCGTTTCTTTTTGTCTGTTTCTCTTATTTTTGTGTCGCCGTCTCGCTGTGCTTCGCGGTGATCCTTTTGCTTTCTGCATTTGGCTAGATAACACCGGCGGCGTCGCGTTTCGCGGCGAAAGTTCGCGCCAAGGTCGATTCCGACCTTTTACCGTTAAAATCGAATGCAGCGAAAAATCCATCGAATCTAGAAAAGCATTTGCGAAATGGCCGTAAACGCAAACTTGTGAATCGGCGAGCAAACATTGGGATGCTCGCCAACTCTGTATTATATAAATATATTGTGGAAGAAGAAGACTATCAAAGTGTCCTAGTTTTGCGTTCCGTCGCTCCTTCACTGTTGTCGTTTTATTTTCTTCGCAACGCCTTAACTCCGTGAAATAATTCCTACTGGTATTTTGAGTTTATTAATGACGATTCCCAAATAAAGTTCTTTATTAGAAGCAATAATGCCCGACATTATAATATAACATTGCGACGTTCGTATGAATATTTATAGAATGTGCGTGCATTTATTGTGCAAAGTAAAATTAAAGAGCCAGACTACATTTATGCTCCACTTACTGGAGAAGGAGACCTCTCTCTAAGCGAACCTCGCTATCATATTCTATTCAGCCCAGGGAAAAATTTTGCTCAAAATTTAATGAACATTTTTTTAACGTGATTACTGCTGGCTTAAAATTATTAGAATTCTCTACAAGTGTATGCAGATTTAATTAAAAACAGTGGACAATTTTTCGTAAAAGCACAAACGTAGAAATAAGTAAAAATTCCTTCTTCAGAACAAAATTACTTCTTTAGGATGGATAATTGCTGCACTCTTCTTCATAGGTATGTCCTTTGTCACTAAGTTACTGACGGCACATTAAAAAAAATTAAACGAACACGCACTCTCGAAAGTTTACGAAATGATAAATTAAAAACAAGTATTAATGAAAAAAAAAATATAAAATAAAAGAATTCCGGAACACTCTTAAAATCTTTCCGATTTAATGCAAAAAGCATTAATTAACAAATATAATAAAAAAGAAAAATAAGAATAAGAAAATCTTTGTAAAATAACATTTTTATTAATTAAGGCTTTTTGTGTATTCCTTTAAGTGAGGATGGTTAGAATGTTTAGGATTGGTTATTTTTTCGGTAAAAAAGGCTCGCAATTACGGTCACCGGTGTCAAGTTTACGAGTCTCGTGTTAATTGTGCCAACCCTCGAAAAACGCAAACTTTTACCCCACCGCGATTTATCGTCTTTGAATTTATAGGCAAAACGTTATTGCGTGCCGCAAAGCAACTGTACGTGCGTCCGTTGGACAAAGGAACAAACGGTTAATATTCTTTTTTCCTTTTTTAATTAAAACGTAACCGTAATCATTTAGCGGAAGTATTTTGGAGTGCAAAGCAAACGAGCATGACAAATAAATTACGACGAAGATAAAGGGTTCTCGGCGAGTATTAATAGCGCATAAAAAGAAATTAAGCGGATTCGAGTTGAAATCGATTCTGACTGCTTAAAAAGTAAAGGGATTAGACGAAGAAATGAGTTGGATTTAGCGGACCACAAATGTATTCCGGGCATTAGAAAAGTGATTTTAGAGATTGTCTTATAGGAAACGTAGGAAAAACGAAAATTTCATAATATCCTTTGCAATTGGAGCGTTAAGCCCACAAAAAGGAAAAAAATCTCACCAGCTCAGCAAGTCCGCTGTAGCCGGTGAAAGTAATGCCAGTTCCGATTTTATTCCGTTTCCTTTTCTTCCCCTTCAGACGGAAAATCTACGGCTTTCGGGATCCCCGAAGAATAAAGACGGGGATGGTCTCAGCAGCACCTACTCGGAGCCCGTTGAGTGGCCAGTATATCTCCTTTTGACAACTGGATACCACGCAGTTACCACAGCTAAACAAGAAGAACGGAAGCGGAAGTGCTGCGGAAAAAGAAGAGCTCGTATATCTTGAAAATTGGATTCGGCCTGAGATTCAGGTGTCGATAAATCCTCCTCTGGGTAGTCATCTTTTCATTCCCAATGTCCCGGAACATAGATAATAACATTGACAAAATTTCCATATAAACTAAAGAAACATCATTTTCCTAACGTTCCGTCCTGACCTTTGGGATCTAACTACTAAACTAATATCTTCAGTAAAGCCATATTCACTATTAATGTATGATATAGAGAGAACAACACGGATTCCAGCAATGTTGGTCTTCTATATTACGCGTTTGATTGAGTTTGCATAACAGCTAGACTGATTAAATCAGTTGTTTAATCGTAAACGTAACTAAAATTTCATTCAATTATATAAAACATTGATAAAAAGTTAAATTAGTATTTGAAGTTATAATTGGATTTTAGTGAATCAGTGTATTTTGCTGAGTGTATTGACTGTCTGTGCAAAATGATTCACCAAATAGTTCCAAAGTATATGTTCCTGTCCTATTCAAATAACTGTAACTCCATTGTATTAATTAATCATTTTACCAATGTTTCGAGGGATATGAATTTAAGAATGATTATGATCTCGCAAACGAAATATTCCGAAGTTACGATTTATTTCCTTTGATTAAAGTCTAATTGTATCTACACTAAATTTTAATTATAAACACAACTTGATGAGAAAATCGTTAATATTTTAGTGTATTTGATTCCAGAATAGAAATCGAATAAATTATGTTTTCATTACGTTAATTCAAAATGTTCTTGCAACGAAAACAAATTTGCAGCACTTGCATTCAAAGATGAAAATTGAAGACAAAATGTTCTTGTTTTTGACGGCAGGATTTCTTGATTTATCCTTTGTATTACGCCGCTTGTCCTTTTAGATTCTGAATAATGGATCCGCCATATTGGAATCAATAAGATGGAAAACGTAGATAAGAATAAATCTTCAGTGTGAAGAACGTATAAGTAAAATGAATGTACAATCATTTATATTTGTATATTTTATATAAAAAGAACTTTATTTTAAAATGCAAAATAAATTGTACTTTGGCCAATTGGTAAATTCATATAATTGGTAATTTCGTATAACGTTGTTATGAATTTATAATGAACACTTTGTTATTCGAAATAAATTACAAAACGTTTTCTTCAGATTCTAATGATATCTCATCATTTATAATAAATTGAATTTTTGAACAGCATGTGAATTCTTAATATCGGTATAGAGAATATCTTAGAAAATTTAGACAAATGGCTGTAGATATCTCCGTTAAGGTTGTAGATCCTTGTATTATTTTATCCAATGTCTATTCAAAGAGCGTAAAAAATGAATGTAAGTTTCGCAGGTAAGCTGCACAACATTCATCTAATAGAAATAATTCTTTTTGAGCTTTTTGGGCTTGGACGTAATGTCTCGACGAGTAAGAGCATGCCGATAATCTCTTTAGGAAACTCCTTTTCTCGGGCGTAACGTAGTAGCAGCCAGGCAGGAAGATGTCGTCGCGTTGGTTATTTATTGGCGAATAGAGAAAGTGGTGGTGGTGCGAAAGTAAAAGAAAAAAAAGTCAAATAAAAAAGAGAGAGAGAGAGAGCTAGAGGGGGAGGGAGGGTGTAACATGGGATAGCTAAGATAAAAATAAAAGCACTCGAAGCAATCGAACTGAATCGAATCTAGTGCAGCATCAGCGTATTCTTCGAGGCCAAAAGAGGACCAAAGAGGAGGGAAAAAGAAAAAAATAACAAAAAGGACCGACTATGGAGAAGTGCAGGTTCAGATATATCAGCTGCTTATCGAAGCAAGCTCTTCTTCACTTATCAGACTTTTTCTCTCTGTGCCGCTACGAAATTATTTTATTTTACTTATCTATTTGTGGATTGTGTCCGCAATCTACTTAAGCTCGGGTTTAAGTTATGTAATTCAAAGATTAAACACAAGATATTTTCGAGGTATAATAATTTTATCTAATTTCTCCTTTATATATATATATATATAAATATATATATACATATAAAACATTTCTACTAATAACATTCCGTAAATGTTTTGCGAATTTTAGTTGAAGATCGTATTTTCGTTGCAAATTATATATGCATATAAGCAATGATATAATAATTATTGTTTGAATGGCGCGAAAAAAATGTTTCTGTAAATTGTAATTGTGTCATTCTGAGACAATAAATTGTCTAGGAAAAGTAGCGTTTTATATTTATATGAAAGGCATGCATAATTACAATACTTTCGGCACAATGCGAGCGGAGTGGAGCATTATACGTGCGGTCGAGCGTGTGCATTGAATTTCCCAACTTTTAATTTGTTGCTTCGCTGCAACGCTTCTTTCTGGGAGCAGATCGTGGTAGCTAGCAGATAATGAAACGCGCCGGGACGCGAGAACTATGAGTGTTTATACGCGAGCTTTTGTTTAATCCACAGGAAACTTATTTAACGTAGCATTCGCGATGATTAAGCAAAATAATTACGAGCTACCGAGCAAAAAGTGGTAAAATTACAGTTTTGAAATAACGGTTATCAAGTTAATTATTGAAATAAACATTTTATCCTCATTTCTTCTTAGATTTTATTTGAAAAACTTTTGAAAGTATCGTTTATTATGTTAAATTATTGTCCATTGCTTTTAATCTTCTTATTTTCGTGACGAAACAACTTTATTAATTAAAGGAGCTGTCCTTTTGAAGTCATTAATTTTAGATTGTTACATGCTAACGTATTTGTATTTAATTCTAAAAAAATATATATATATATATATGAACATACTTTTCTACGTGATATATAATTATAATACTCATTAAAACTTTGTCTACTAACTTCTGATATATTGTAGAAATATCTTAGAGATTAAAAAAGTTTCAAAAGTAAGTTCCTTTAACAAACACTTTCCATGTATTGCACTATATGTTTAAAAACAGAGTGCATTTAACAAGTAATAGAATAACTTCAATTTCATTTATGACAAATACATAAAGTAGTATACAATTTTACTTTAAAAAAATCATCGTATTGTATAATTTAAATATTTCTAACAATGTCACAAGTGCTTTAACCGGTTTTATCGAAACTGAAAGTTTAATTAGTTACAATCTACAATAAGTAAATTCCTGAACGTGAATGGTGTTAAAATAATGGCCTGAAGTTCAGTTTATAACGTAGGTTTAATTGAGAATATTTATTGTACTTTCACAAGTGTAATAAAAGTAAACTTGTATGATAAAGTAATTCCAGGTGTCACGAGTGCAACGTCAATTCAATTCGCTCTATAAATTCTATTCACGCCATTTTATCGTGCGTAATGTCGTCAAAATAAAATGAGTGCGCATTGTTAAAACTTACATTTATGGTTGATAATGTTTAGAATTAAGATAAATTTTATCGAACTATAGATCATATATATTTAAACAAAATGTGTTTTTTTTTTTTTTTTTCTATGACACATTGCAGTCTTTTATGAAAGTTTTATTCCTTATTATACATCAGTGAGTTTCACATAAACAGAAATTATAATCTACCAATAAAAAATTAAATTTTATTAAATTGCTTCAGAAATTGAAACGAATTTCAATGATTTAAATTCATTTGTAAATTTAATGAAAAGAA
>JABFQA010002707.1:0-10825 GCA_022817065.1 Probaryconus sp. ZL-2020
TTACAGTACATGCGTTTAATAACTTTGCATTATACTCAGAATTTATATTGCAAAAATAAGAGCAACATTAATAATAATAATAATAATAATAATAATAATAATAAAATTCTGAAATTATTTAGGACATACCCCAGAGTTTACCAAGTCTAAGTCAAGCGGCGAAATTTTCATAATCTCAACACAACACCGCTAAGCCCTTTGCATGAAAGGAGCTTTGCTATTTTTGTAACAAAGTGGGAGATGAAACTGCGTCATATTTTTTCTTTATAAGTGATGAAATGTTAAATCGCTGCTCTTTTTACGGATTATAATATAATAATAATCATCATTATCATCATCGTCGTTGCAGATTTTCAACTGAGATGAAATAATAACAGGAGAAAAACGAATAACTATTAATTCAGTATTTAATAAACAAGGACAGTTGTACTTAACTGTACAATTATTATCGCACTTTGTACTGACTGTTAATTAATTATATCATTTGCTAATTCAAGGTCTGCTATTTTCAATTTTAAATAAATCGATAGCTAGTTGGTACAAACATTCTCTAATATTAATTTTCAATTATTATTGCTTCAATAATGATTAATAAATTTTGTTTTTGAAATAAATTTTTAATCGGTATTTAATTTTGCAGTTTTATTTTCGTTTATTTTGTTTAAGAATCGATTATATGTATTTATAAAATTTAATACCAAGAATATAATAATATTATATTCTTTATTGCTTTTAGATTACAAAGAACAGAGAAATTTTGTATTGGACGTTGTGTTTCCTATTACACCCTATTAACATTGATGTGCTTTCAAGAAATTAAGACCTTTGACAAGGTACTGAGTAGTTACCAATGACTGACGCGTTCTTTCCATGTGAGCACGTGAACATTAATAAGGTTTAGAAGGAGTGGCGAAGTACCTTTCAATTATCTTGTTTTTTGTTTCTCAAATGTCCACTTTTTCATTATATTTTTTAAATTTTGAATATCACAATTTCATATTTTCACAGAAACTAATTTAAATATCCTTGTAATAACGTATAATCAACGCGATCAACAATTAAAAATTATAATTAGAAAATAAACGACATAAAAATTTGTTCGAACTCATAAGAAAGCCTATTAATATAAGAATGATAAAATAATAAAACGGGAACTTTTATTTTCTATTTTTCTTATGCCTGGCACGTTTGAAACACATGCTCATAAACATAAGAAAACAATCAATCTTCTTTTCTTTTATAATTTATAACACAACATAAGACGAAGAAGTAAAAAAAAAAAAAGAATTCTATAACATTATCCTCGATAATCTAAGTCCTGTTTTATGGCTCTAAACTAACGCCATCGGGCTTTTGCCTTTCTCCGATACTCTCAATGTGTTATTGCCCAATGTTATAATATAAAAACAGAAAAAAAAAACAAAAAACAAATTATTTGCTTTCACAATGGTGAGGATGATTTCAAGTTATATAAATTGGCCCCGTTAATAAGACTTTGTCAAAAGAAATGAAACAGAATGTTTTTCTTTCTGTGCCATTTTTTCAAAATGCGATATTTCAATTGGAAATTTCTTGCGATACAATTACCGAGACTTAATAATTCCCTTTTTTTTGTCGGCTTCGAGTATTTATGTGTAATTAGAATGACGTAACGGAACAACAATTTCGTGTTAATCGTTTGAAAAGGCTCCTTTTGAAAAGGCGTAGAGTACAATTAAAATTGACTTTCGTCGTGGGCTATAGTGAAAGTTGTATCGGCGCGATATCGTTTTGAGGAATATAAAGTTATTCGAAAATAACAACCAGCCGTACAAAGAAACTGTGCGCGTGTTTCGCGGCGCTTTATGTCGCGAAGGATATGTATCGTGCATTGAAGCGGGAACAGGTGCAGCGATAGCGCACACAGGCTCTAGCTAAGCAGCTGCTTGCTCGGCTAGCGAATGGAATGGACCGTTGCGCCACACCGATCGGCATTGTTATTTTTGTTGTTGTTGTTATTTATTATCATTATCATTATCATTATTATGCCCGAGAACGAGAGAGGATTGTGTGTCTCGTGGAAGTCGCGGAATCAAATAAACAAAGCGAACGAATCTTCAACTTTGTCAGATATTTGTTGGACGAGTTCGACCGACTTTACAAGTTGTTGGAATCGCCGGGGATTATTCATTTCCTTACACAACATTTGCCTTTTCTTTTCTTCTTCTTTTTTTTTTTTTATTTCAGATACACTTTCCCAATCGCGATGAATTTTATTGAATCAGCTTTTTCTGGGCCACGAAATAGTTTCTTACTCATGAGAAAAGTATTTGACAGTATTAATAATTTTGGAAACGTTTTTGGAAGAACTTGCCATCCGCTATTTAATTAGTATAATTTTGTTTTCTGAATACCCAGAAGATAGAATAGAGGAACGAAATCATAAAAACTTCTGTGTGGGGAACATCTGTTTCTGCACCGGTATCAATGTTTTAAATGACCCTACTATTCCTACCACGAGGGTAATAAAGAACCGTTTTTTTAGTTGTTGCATTGACAAAATATTTGGGCCATTTGCAATATGGTGTTTATTTAGGGAGCCGTTATTTTTTTTAGGTCTTCCTTTCTACGTTACTCTTTTGTTGCTTTTCCAGGACCTAGGCATAAATTCCGGAGAATAAATTTTCTATCTATCTATCTAAACAACAAGATGTACTTCGAATAGTCTCGTCACTACGTGTTTTCAGATGAAAAGGAGATTTCTTCAAAACAACATAGAATATTCTTGATAATTTACCGAAATTAGTTCTGGACAATTTTAAATCATCTCTCAGTATCTTCGAGAGATCTGATCGAATCCATCGAGAGTCGCGAAATTTTGGAAGAAATTTTGCAGAGGAGAGAAAGTACCCTTTAATACCGGCGCGAATTAGCCAATTATTTCTTCAAAACTTATGACCGATTTATTATTTCTATCTTAAATCAAGATCCCGCACCCGAACGGATTTTATTTAAAAAACAGAAACATCTGCGGAACGAGTTCTTAGAACTGGTTTCGTCCGAGACAAAGAATGATGGAACTCGCATCGCGGCTTGATAGGGCATACACGGATGTGTGCGCGTCGACTTTCCTAAGTAGTGGTTTTATTGGGTTCGGTAGATTGGGGATTAGGATGATGTTTGCAAATTTTTTTTTCTTTCCTTTTTCCTCTTTAATGCCATTAACTAATGCGCTCAGACATTTTTATTGGCTTTATAAAAAGTGAATCGACATTAATTTTGTATCCATTACGTTATAAACAATTTTATAGACTCTGTAACAAAATGGAAAATTTGTTTTCGCAAATGCCAAATGTAACGGAGGAACTTGAGAATCATAAAAAAAAAAAAAAAAAATACAAATGTTTAGGACTGTTACATAAATCGTCGTCTTAGGTCATTTATTTAGCGTCTGATATTTTGTTGATTCATGAATGAATGTTTTATTAAATCATCGAATCGTCATTGTGACAGGCAGGAATGGAAATAGTTGCGTAATCCAGAGCAAACGATGTGGCGTCACTGTCAAAACTGAACGATGATTTTGCAGACAATACGATTTCCTCGCGTGCTATGATATTTCAGTATCGTATTAAATATACAGAGTCAGAGCGAGGTTCATTCGATAAACAAGTGAGAGGAGATCGCGACGAAACGTTTCTGCCTTCAGAATACCTGTGCCAACTGAGAATTGAAGGCTGCACCTTTGCACACTGTTCACAGTTCTATCGAGTAATTGGAGATCGCCGTTCCAACAGAGAAACAAACTCATTCCTTTTCATACCATTGTTCCAATTATTACAAATTTAAGCGAACTGCAGCAATGGTTTTTAGTTTTGTTCAATGCTTTTTTGATTTCAATCTAATTTTGCAGAATTTTAGACCTTCTAATATTCGAACGCGCAATAAAATAAATCTTCATTATGTAATGCAAAATCGTAAGAGTAACTTGATTAATTATTTATCAAGTGAATTTCATAATAATTACGCAATAAAAATGAAAACGAACGCTGAAGATATTAAAAGAATGTCAAGCCATTGTAAAAAACTGCCCATATATTTAACGCACAAAAAGTCTGTGCAATTTACATTCAAGGAAGAAGAAGAAGAAGAAGAAGATGGAGTTTTATCCTGTACGTACTTACATTAAAACGCTATCGAACCGTTAATGCACGATTTAGAGGCTCAAAAATATGCCAAGAATTTTCCAGCCTTTTTGCAACATTAAAAGGCTGTGTGACGCGAATAAATTTTACAAAGTGAAGTCTATTTTAAATTAATGCACGAACCGCGTGTATGTTTAAAAATATTTACATCATTTTGTTATTATATTGTTAAAGGGGATGAAACGTTTTTGCAAAAAAAAAAAAAAAAAAACAGAATTCAAGGAAGATTTTGCATTATCATGTTTATTAACAGAAACATTTGATTATTTGAAGACTTGATTTTAAAACTTGTTGAAATTGTTAGAAATTTTTACGAATGTATTTATTACGAAGATTTTTGAATGAAGAGGCAAAGTGACACGAAGTTGGGGAAAAAAGAAGGAGTACAATATTAATGCAAATAAATGGTAGACATTATAGAGGCGCACACAATAAACGTGTGAAATTAGAATAACAAAGTAGTTTTGGACAGTGAACATATTAAACACAAAAGATCGTGGGCTGCATGTGAAAAGAGTTAAAGTATTAGTGTTAGGCCATTGGACCGGAAACTCGACGTTTTATCATCCTCAGTGGGTCAAAGGTTGCCAGCAAAGAGGCATACTTCGTCAACGACGCAAAATACATGATAATCGATACGAAATTTCATTTTATTTTCATCAATTGACAAACACTCCTCTCATTTGGAAGCGTAACTTTCTTCGAGCGAACACACAAAAGAAAAAGAAACCACAAACACTTCACACCTTCGGGATCATTTTGCTAATGTGAAACAGAATTGAGCTGTTAATGAGAAACCGTAATGAGACACTGGCAACGCATTATTGCAATTTTTTTATTTGCAACGCTCAAGGAAAAATGTTTAATTGAGTTAATGAATATCGAAATAAACCCCATTATTCACTGTTGCTTTCAGAAAAATGGTACATGAAATTTCTATGAAGTGGGCAATTATGTATGACATCAGCCCTGCGCAATGTCGCTGTTATGATTACGCTTATTGCGTTAAGTGCAGCGTTTCTCAAGCAAGCCTGGAGTCTAGGCTCGAGCGCGTTGGCTCGTCAAAATCCGCAGAAACATAACTAATGAAACGACTCGACGCGCGTGCATTAGCTTATTAGCATGCAAACTGAATAAGGGCTCACATGAGAGGAGGCGGACTCCTCTGGCTCGTGGCATAAATTTAGTCATGATTTTTCCTTCGCCTCGAACGAGTCTTATTTACATGTTTTTTCATCTAACATGAAAATAATGATCATTTATTAAGTCAAGCATTTAATTCCCGACTTATTACTTTTACTTTTATTTCTCAATTTCTCTTTCGTCGACTTTTGCAAAAATTTGCAATTTTCATTTCAAGAAGACCAATGCAAATGTCGCATGAATTATTAAACGGCTGAATTATTCGCGGCAATACTTATGAAATGTATTATTTGCGAATTCATGAAAATGTGCAAAAGTTGAAAAAAAAAAAAAAAAGAACGTTATGAAATTGGAATCACGCTTTACGGTAATAATTTCCCGGGAATCGTGATCGCTGTTTACAGTGGTTCTGTAAAAATATTTGCAATCACGTGAGGCACGTAAAGTGCCCAGACATTTGCAGAAACTCTTGAACGGACGATACCCGTGTATTGTGTAGTGTCTGGCGAAATATCGATCTCATTACCCCACGGTCGAGAGCGCGTGTACAAGTGCCATGCATTTTTTTTTTTTTTTTTTTGTTTCCACCGAGCAATTCTGCATATCGTTATCGCGATACTTTTATCACCATGCCCGTTATAAATACGTGTTTCGACCGTGCATATCTTAACATTTCAATTATTTATCACTTTTGATACTACACGCTTCCTCCATTTACGTAATAACTTGTCGCTATTTATTAAATTGTCCTGTCTCGCAAAAATTGCAATTTATTATTTCAAGAAAATCGAGAACAATTTTCTATTGTTTTTTTTTTTTTTAGAACGTTTGGTTTTCAATTTTCAACGGAATGACGTGATTACATTTAGATGGAAATAAATGTTGTTTCAATTTTTGTGCGAATACCGTCAGAAAGAAGACACTGACTTGGACCAAGTTTTGACTAATACCATTTGTCATTAAGCAGACGCTAATGTACGGAAACTCAGGCCAATTTCAAAGTTTCCGATTTGACTAAAACAAAAACATTTAATTCCTCCGTTAGCCCCGGGATGCGTATAGATAGAATTAGTAAGTCGAAGAAGATATTTTAAGACTTTCGACTACCGGCGAAATGAATTTTCGTGACTTTAAAGTTTTCAGTTTGAAAATTACGAATGTTTAAGGAGTCCAAATGCGAGAGGAGAAAAAGAAACGAAAAGATATTGGACAAAAAAAAGGACTTACGAAGGCACAAAGACATTAAGTTTTCTAAGACGAGATTAAATAAGATTTCTCTAAAAATCAAAGACAAACCTTAAACGTAATCTCAGACATCAAATTCTTTATTAGTTGTACGAAGATTTGTATTAAACAACGGTTTAAATCCACGAGGCAAAATTCTTATTTGCTTTATGCACAATATGACATGAATAATTCATGATTTGTTGTGAATGATATTATTCGTGATGTGTTTGATTAAATGTCGATCATGTTCTGTCAGGTTTGTAACTTTCACGAGAGATAACTATAACTACCGAGGCTAATATTAATATTAGCATTCTATCAGATTTGAATATCATTTATTATTAATTCAATACACACATATATATATATTTATATACATATATAAGTTAAAAATGATAATGATGTTTTAAGCTGATTACAGTGTACAGAGATTTTCATTGTTTTCCATGAGAAATTCTAGCCGAAGGTTACGCCTGACAAATCTGAAATTAAAGAGAGTGCATTTTAAATCTTCATTCTCTCCTAATGAAGTTTTGCTTCTAAATTCAAGGTCACTTTCGCACGATCTTTCAGAATATTGTACTTTACGTTTTGCAGTTCAAAGTCACATGAACAACAAGTTCTCTTGGTGATTTGATTTACAAGTTACAAAGAGAATCAAATGAAATATTATTTGGTAGTTGAAACTCTTTTAATCTCCAAATCAACTTGGCTCCAAAAAAACCTCATAATCTGTTTTCTGAGATTTTACATTTCAATCGTAAACCAATCAACTGCATTTCACGATTGCATTCAAAACTATTAATAACTAAACATTCGTTATTTATAGTTACGTATGCAAAACAAAATTAGGTCAACATTTATATCAGCAACAAAAATGTTTAATATTAATAATCAATGAACAAGTGTAATAACACTGAATGCGAACACGGGGAATGAGTATTATTTATCGGTCGTAATATAATCAAATCTGACACACATACATAACCCAGCTGGGTATCATATCTAGCTGGTTATGAGATGCAGAGAAATTTCTATGATCTTAACTTCTCCGCGCTCGTAAAAGAAAAAAAAAAAAAAAAAAAAAAAAAGGAGCCTTGCATTGAAAGGAACTCACTCGAGTCGTTACGGAGTAACGTAAGTAAACGTCATTATCATTAAAATTTCCTCTGCGTGCTGTTGTTCCAATTCCCTCGGCCGTAATCGTGCGCCACGCGTAATGTGGGTTAAAAGTTTTCCTTTGTCGTCGAATTCGCTTTCCAGCTGTGATCTTGCCGAGTCCTTTGGAGCCGAAAACCCCTACGCGTTATAAATCCCAATTTGCCCCCAAAGCTCAACGAAACGCACGAACTCGCTCTTGTTATCTGAACCCCGCGAACACCTCGCAACACTTTATCGTCACTCCATTCATTCCGCTGTAAATTTACAGCTCATTCGGATGTGCTCGATCTTAATTAATGTTGAGGGCCACTATCGTTACTTTTATTGCGCTTCATTTTTGGGCTTAATTAATTTATGATGACGTATTGTTCGAATTATACGACACGATTCAACGTTTATTATCTCGTTAAAGTGTTACTTCAGTTCACTTTGCTCTATTTGTGTTCCTTCGAAGAGAATTTTAGGAAATCGTCGTTGTGAAAATTGGCAAATGAAAAGCTGGAAGAAAAATGTATCTGAAATTCTCGTAGATTAATTCATCGAAATATTTGCAAAAAAGAAAAACTTCACTAAAGAAATTACAAAGACGAACATCACTTAACAATTTGCAAAAACTTAATTAAAGAAAGAACTCGGTAAAATGAAAAGTGGAGTTAGATTTTGCAAATTTTTAGAAATGCTTGTATTCCTTTTTGCAATTATCGATGAATTGATCGACGAGAACTTCAGATACACGAAGAAAAAGATAATCAATTCTTTGATGATGATTGAATATAAAACAAATATTTCAGGCAGTTCAATTCAATCATATCTGTGAACAGTAAAACACCAAAGTCGATCGAAGCAAATAGCTCAACTGCAAATATAATAAACCATATTTAAAATACTCGAAAAATGAAATTAATGATTTGGTAAATGAAAAAAAATGAGTTACTTTCATTTGCCGAATATTTTTTGTATGGTTTTTTGTATTTGCAGCTGAGCTATTTGCTGCTAGTTTCAGCTTCATAAATATGGAGAATACCAGCAAATGCAATATGTAATACGGATTTTTCTTTTTCTTTTTTTTTGAAAACTCGAGTCGAAAGTTGAAAAAGATTATGAGGCGCGATCTGTTGGATGAAAATAAATGTACACGATACTTGATGTCAAAAGGAGGAACGAAACGGCGTTCCCAGCAGCTTTTCACTTTCACGACATATTTCTTTGCCATCCCTACTCGCGTGAATGAAATGAAATAAAGGGGAACGTACACAGGCGCACACGTGACGATGATAATCTTGGACGAGCGACCTTCGAGAAATGAACGCGATCAAAAACATTACAACATTTATTACGACTCATGTCGCTCGTTAAAGATTTTCATATTATCATTAGAAATTAATCTCGCTCTCTTATCAAGCACATAAATTATCGCCTCTATCAAAACAGAGAAAATCATCATAGAAATCATTTATTATATTATTATACGCTCGATTCGTATCTCGGCGAGTGGAAAATTTTACGACAAACTCGATAATCCTTTTAATTTTGCATCACAGGTCACGACGTTCAGTCAGTAACAATTAGTTATTAAATCAATCGCGTAACAACGCTGTAATTTATCAAAATAGCTGCTCTTAACTTGGGAATTATAGAGTTAATTCATCATTGCATTAAGCATCCATTAGCGAACCCAGTCATCATACGAAGTTTCTGCAAACGAAGAGTCTGACAAAACAAGAGTCTGCAAACAAAAAGTTTTGCCTTCGCTAAAGTATTTCTTGAAATGATCGTCGTTTTTTGAGTCGCGATGTCTATCAAAATTTGCCAAAGTTTCGGTTCATTATTTGCCGTGCAAAAGTTTGGCATTGGGGATTTGGTTTTCACGAAAATCAACTGTAGCTGCAATTGAACGTATTTGATAAAACGAATTTTTTTTTTTTCTTTCCGAGCGCAAAATGTTTATGAAAGCAGCAGCGCATCAAGGAGATATCATATTCACATGTACCTCAGCAAAAGTGAATACTCGGTTGGCGTCGGTGGCGGCTATTTCCGGAGCAACGGGGGGAGGGGGGGCTTCCTTGCCTTGCCCCCTGCCTTCCACGTGCACACGCTAATAACCGAATTGTCGCCGACGCCACCCACACACGAACGTGAAACAAGCGGAAGCACACACCGACTCGGATGAAATAGCGCGCGTTTCTAAGGGTTCTCCAAGATATTGCCTCCTCTTATTTTATTATTTTGGATTTGACTGGCACTCGTCGTGACGCCACGCCACGCTACAAGAAAGAAATCGAGGATGACTTTTTTCTCTTATCCGAAAGCCTGTGGGATGAAAAATTAATTTCCTCGTGAAATATGCAAGCGAATGTACGTAGAGGGAAATATTATTTTATAAATGATGGTGATTATCAAATTTGAATTATTCTTGGAAAAGGCGTAAAAGGGGATTTTCAGTTCTTGGCTTCTGAAAGGCTACCGATTATGAATTTTTTTTTTTTCTTCTTTCCAAAGCGTGTAAACATTTGCCTAATTATAGTGCACCGTGAAGGAAATAACAAATAATTGACGTGGAAAATTTTCAGATGAAAATTTCAGATGAAGAGTTTAGTTGAATAATATTCACTTCCAGGAATTCTTTGGTTTCGTCTGTGTTTTCTAACTGAAAATAGTTTTGCCGATGATAAAACAAATGTACTCTGAGTATTTTGCATGTAGAGCTGTAGGATATCTCTGCGGTATTTGATGTTTTTTTGTGTTTCTCTTTTTAATTAAAATACTTTCTTTTTTTATTTGAATTTCACTCTGTTGTGAAATCTTATAAACTATTCCAAAACATTTTTATAAATATGTCACTTTTTACATTTAAATTAATTTTAAGTTTCCTGTTTTTCTATCTTCCGTTCATTTCCTGTCTTAATTATTTTTATTCAATATTTTCAAGTGCACGAGATGTTCAAACTTGACGGATTACAAACGTCAGCCACTTGAGTCTACTTATCACACGTGTTTTTAAAATTCACATAAAAACTTTTTTTCTAAAAATAATAGTACAGAAAAACATAAATCTCTTTCTTCACTTACATGAATATTAAAAAAAAAAAAAAAAAAAAAAAAAAAAAAAA
>JABFQA010002708.1:0-10824 GCA_022817065.1 Probaryconus sp. ZL-2020
GTTCCACTTTAGAGTACTTTCTTATTCCGCACTATTCTAACATTAAAAGGAGTCGACGAGTCTCGTTCCACACAATCACAACACTAGTTAATTAACACCATACTCGAAATTCGTTTTTAGGTAAACTAAAGGAAACGACCAATGAATCGCGTATAAAATTAATACACTTTTTATGAACGCGTATAAACTGAATTTATGTAAATGCGTTTTTGTTACAAGTTTTTACTATATTTGAATTATTAATAGAGACTTAAAATACATCTTTCGTCTTATGAAAATGAAGTAATAAAAAGCGAAAACTTTTATGAAGAATTTTGTTTGTTATACTGTACGAGGCACAATCGTAACGAATCCATTAATAAAATATTGCGTTAATGTTAAAAAGCATTTGTGATTTGTATGAGATTTTAATATTAATTGAGTTTTGTCGCAATTTATGCGGCCATAAAATGAGCCGAGGGCATGAAAAACCAGTGGCGAATTTTTGAAGACGACTTTTATTTCGATATAAAATTTTATTTTTTTGTGTCGCGAGCGCACTTTTTTTTTTCTTTTTTTTTTTTCTTCAAGACGGTAGATAAAACATCCGCCGTGACTAATTTAAATCAAGTGCGCGCCTCATGTCTCGCATTTGCGTTCGATGTACGCTGGATTTAATAAATTGCGATCTTGTTACACGTTACTACCTAGCTGCAAATTTACTTAGTACGTCATAAACTTGTAATCCAATGTCACACTTTGACTGTTGCTATCGAGTGATTATTGGATCTGGGTCAAGGTCCTCATTCTCTTTTCTATTTGTCAGGAAACTTGAGGGAACACGTTTAAAAATATAATCATCAGTGGTTTTTCAAACATATTTAAGATAATGTTCAAGAAAATTACGATAAATTGTAACGAATTCAAGAGAATTCAAATTTATAATGAAGTCTAATGATCGAGTTGGACTTCTTTAGAAAAAATCATAATTATGTTTCTTTGAAAAATGAATTCTACTAAAGAATCATGAAATATAATCTTCACCAAATAATTTTTTAGAAAAAAGGTCTGAAGATCATAGAAGATTTAAATCCAATCAACTTCACACACAATGAATTTTGTGCAGAGCAAAAAGAATAATGTCAACTTTGATCGTATTAATACAATTTCAAGAAGAGTAGGAAATGTAAATAAAACTTATACAACACAGAATTTACAAATTCGGTTGAAAAATCTTTCGAGTGGAAAAAAATCATTAAGCTGAGAATTTAAACCGGAGAACAAAGGAAATACTGCAAATGGTAATCATCTGTTGCAAAATGATTGTTAGGCAGAAGTAACAAAGAAAAAAGATCTTCGTAATGCACGTGTGTTTTTACATTAGAGTAATAGTTTAATTATTATATTACTCGATCATAAATACAATGTTCTGCAGCATTCACAAAAATAATGAATTCCAAGTAACGTAAAAGTGCTGCACCGTTCTTTGTAAAAATGTTTTTTCATTATTATTTTAAAGGGGAAAAAAGTATGAAAACAGCGTTTGACAGCTTTTAAAAATGTTCATAGTTTAAATACATTTTTTAGACGGTCAACTATCCTTCAAATGATGTGTTAAATATGCCGTATTCGACGTGTTCAATTTTAACGATTTTTAAATGTTACGTTCTTGCGTTTAAATGTATTGATTTTATAATAAAAACACGCTTATGTCAAAGCATTTTCTATACATAAATTTTTGTAATTTAATACATTAAACAATAACGTAAATTATAATTTATTTGTTTGCATATAGATGTTTGTATTGAATTTTAAAGTAATTAAATATATTTGAGATATATTGTTATCAAACTTCAATGATATTACTTAATAATATCAATAATTATTAATAAAAAATAATTAGTTCAATTTAATAAGTTGTCTGTGAATTAACGAACAAATGGTAAACATTCATTCAAATATTCACGTGTATCACTTACAGAGTTTTAGTGGTACTTGTGAGCATCAGTGTTACTACTTATATTAATAGCTCTGACGGATATCTGTTGGCTTACACTATAATATACGTAGCTTATACTCGCTCATGAGAAAGTGATATTATTAAATAAATTACAAAAATACATTCATGTAGATTATTTTGAATTACAAATTAGATAACGTTCGTCATTAATGGCAAAAATAATTCAATAAAAAAATAAATAAAACAGGTTAATGTTAGTTAAAATCCAATATTTTTATTCAACAAACAAAAGAAAAATTCTGAATATTATCCTCATTATTCTTCTTTACAATGGTTAATCTTTCTTGTGTAAAAAGCACAAACGATGACAGTCATTGACATTAAGTAACAAAGTGTATAAGCAATATAATCTTACAATCTTTTTTTATTTTTACAGGTTTACATTTTATAATTCAAAGAAAAAAAAATTCCTTTTTGGAAATTCCATTATGTTAATTATGTAATTTCACAAAACACAGCATCGATAAAACGCATACTTCTTCTATGATAAAAGGGGTCTGACGTCATCAACCGAATTCATCTCTCGTAGTAATTTCGCCGTAATTCCGTAATTGTTAAACTATGACTAAGACTTGTTCTAAGTATTGCTCCAGCTGACTTCCGTCTGACACATAGCAACAATAAAAACATCCCAATATCACTCGCGTATGCAATCAACCACGCTAATAAATCTCTTTTTTGAAAAATAAAACTGAAAGAGAAAGAATAACAAGTGACACCTCACCCTGCATTTTCAGCTGCAGCAGTGGACATGTGCCTCCTCTCATGGAAGGTAAGCGTGGCGTCAGTCTGCCGGGAATTATCCGTGTTGGTGCTGACGCTGATCAAAGAAATGGTTGTTGGCAAAATATGTGGTCGCGAACTTTTTTCCCCTTTTCCAGGAAGACGTTACGAAGGGCACACTTTTCACTTATTATTAACACTCGCATTCGCATCCATTGCTCATCACTGGGTTCTTCCATTCGTTAACAACAACAAAAAAAAAAAAAAGTAATCTTCAAAGTAAATGTCGCACTTGACTACACCACAAACTTATTCGCGATGTCTCGCTTTTCTACCGACTAGTCCCTGCGAGATACTTTCCGTCTGGGTCTTTCATATTTTGAATATATACGTGTTATACATGCGTTAACCAATAATTGAACTGCAAAAATAATAATGTTATTAAAGATTTCGTGTAACATTGTGTTTTGTGACAACTTAAATTACGAATAGTTTTTGTATTGTACGTGCGGAAGCCCACTGTTTCCAGCACACAAATCGTTCATTAATTTAGATCGTTTAAATAAAAGCATAACTCTTTAATTAAGTTAAGATCTGCATGTAAAAGAAGTCAAGGGAGATGACCTCTTGTACGATAACGATGACAATCATCGATTGCGATGATTATAACATTTCCCGACTTCTTAAACAAGCTAACTCTTTTTACTAACGAATCACTAATTAGAAAGAATAACATGTCAGGTTGTTCAGTATTAATGAACGGTATTCCAGTACACAGGACTCGTACGAAATTGAAAGAATCAAAGTACCGACTTAAAAGGAAGAAAGAAAAAGAAATTACTGCATCGGAGGTACGAAAATATGCTTGGAGACAGCGTGGATGTTCTGGTATGAAAAAAAAGTTCATTTTCCTTTTCTAATAACATTGTAAGTACTGAAATATATATCGAGATATAAAAAAGAAGTCGACATGAGAAATAAATACAGAGTTGATGTAATCTGAAGATATTTTGGTTATGAGACCTTGATGTTATGCGTTCACAAAAAAGTCTTAACATTTATTTTTAATGGCCGAATTACGATCCGAAAAACTTTATATGCCTCCTACGTGATAGCGAATTTAATTGAATAAGATATATTTGTAGTTTTATTAATTAAGTGGATTGAATTTTGATTTTCAAATTGTATTTAAACTTCACAATTTGTTTCTTAATTCATTTCTTTATGGATTTGCAGTTTAATGCATGTTTGTTGTATCACTGTAATTAAATTCGATTAGGAAACAGTAATTAGGTTTCATTGATTATGTAAATAACAAATAATTATTAGCATTGTGTACATTAAGAATATAAATTATGGATTTCAAGTAAGAAATTATGCTCAGAGATTGAAACGAGAGGCGGGCTAGCGAACGACGAATATGCACGAAAGTTAGAGAAGCATATGAGATGTATTTATACACATATATTCGGCACAAAAGTCGCAAAATTTGCTTGAACGACGACTGTTTCTGAGAGGCTTGTGGCGCTTTGAATAAGTAGATGAAATAATAACTTATGGTGGATTACTTTTTAGGCTGTCGTGATATTGTGTCTTAAGATTATCTTAAGCTCAGTATACGATTCTGAGGAATGCAAATTGAGGAATGGCCACCGCAATGAATAAAGGTTTTGAATATTTGAAATGCTTATGGTACGCTTTTATTTGTAACATTAATGTCATACTAAAATAATATACATTTTTTTTTGTATTTATTATTGTTATAAATTATAGAGTAGTAATTTAAATCATTATGCACTGCTTTAAGTACATTATACATTAATATATGAATAGTTTTTTATTTGTTTAACTACTCATATTTTTACACAAAATTAGTGAAAATTTCACTTTTCATGCTGTTAAATTCTAATTTTATTTCCATATAGAATTTTACCACAACATTACATAATTGTAATAATAAATAACAAGAAACTTGTTTCCATTAAACAACAAGAATTTATTCGTATTTTTTAAAAATACATTTATCATCTGATAACATTTTGACCTATTTTCAGAGTCTTCTTCAAACGACGATAATAATATTAATACTGACAATTCCAAACTTTATTTTCCGCTTGTGACATCGATATTAAAAAATGTTAAAACTCATTTGCAATGTACATGTAAATCACGTCTGCAATTATATTTACGAGATACTTCGAATTCAATTTCAATGCCTCCACTGTCGCAATCTCTCTGTGATTTTCATTGGACTCGCACCGCTATAATAAAGGTCAGGTGTATTTCTTTTCACAACGGGTTAGTCTGTAAAGATTCGCCCTTACCTAGGTTAACGTATTCTGTATTTTCACTTTCATCAGAATTTCTTTCTGTTTATATTTATCAATATAAGAATGAATAAGCTTTCAATAAAGATATCAATTGTTCAGAAAAGCATCAGTGAATATTTTTATTAAATTTTTTAGTTTCTTTTATTAACCTCTCATTCAAAATTGTTTTAATGATTTACAGTTAATTATATAATCAAAATTTTTTTTAATGAATCTAAGTAGTTTTGATTCATTCACAGCAAAGCACAATTCACTAAATACTCTTCGTGATAAATGAATTTAAGCCTTAAGAAGTTGTATGTGATTGAACTGTCATTCACTTCTAAATTTATAAGTCTGATCTCTTAAAAGTAATTTTAAGTAGACTTTTACGTGATAAAAAAGATACAACAAATTTGTGGTTTTTGTATTCATACTAGATCTCATTTATTAATTAAACACTTATAAAAAAGATAATAATTAAAATCTTCATATAATCAGCATAAAACATTAGATTCTTGCAATTGATGAACACAAGGCGAAAAAATTCTTTTATAATGCACTTGACCTTATGTACTAAACGTATAGCAAAAATCTCTTCATTAATACAAGATCAATACTTCGGTAATTAGCAGTATAGGAGTGGATGGAATGATTCTGCGTTGGTTACCAATTGCCGATTTAATAAAAAGCAGAGAATTTCCTGCACTTTTCAATAAAAACTTGTAAATTCTAAATTTGTGATGTTACAATCGCTCATCAGTAAACAATGATAGACGAATGAAAAGGTGGTATTTTGTGCCAAGCTGTACTTGACCTTATATACTAAAGACGGGGAAAAAACATCCCCGTTAGTGGAAGTGCAGCGCTCCAGTAATTAGCAACAAATGTTAGATAGAGCAATCAGAGTATAATCCGTTAGCAGAGGAAGGTTGGCGAAATAAATGAGACCTTTTGTTTTGCGAACTGGCGTAGATTATGAGGTAGGTTCGCAACGAAAAACGCCGTGCGGCGCCACAAGACACGGTGCTCTTACATCGCCCACGTCGTCAACCTCGCCTCCCGTATTTCGAGCAGCCCGCTCGCCTGGTTAATGCGCGATAAATTCTAAATGGTGTTAGAATCAAAGAACATCGTTCTCAGGACATTTCATTGGGGCTGATTCGAACGCACCTAACCTCAATTATTAATAACAAATCGGCATCCTACGAAAACATGAAACACGCGTAATTGGCTGATATATTCATTCTTTTCTCGCGATCACCTCTCGGCATTTTTCGAACGAGAGAGAGGCTCGCGTGTGCGAGGGAATTATCCTTCGCGTGTATGCATGTACGTGTGTCCTCGCGTCTCTCTGCAAACCGACATCCCTTTCTTTCTCTCTGTCGATCGCCGTTTCTTTCTCTCTCTTCTTCTTTCTCTATCCACTCATCTCTATTTTATCTATTAAACCGATCCACCTGTCTCTCCCAAATGTCTCTCTTTCTTTCTCACTTTTGCCCCTCGGCATTTCTTTTCCTGCCATCAATGGCTATTTCTCTCATGTCATGTTTGTCAAATATCTTCCGTCTATCTCATTCTTTCAGTTTCGACGTATGCGCGGATTTTACGTGGCGCGCGCACATGTACATGTGTGCGTGTTACGTGTGGTTGTTTTGTGCGTATATATATGTATATATATATAATATATATTATATACATATATATATATATACATATAAATATATATGTGTATCTGTTTGCCTGCCTTTGGCTGCGCACGCGCGTTCGCGCGCATCCGTGTGTGCGTGTGCACTTGATTAGTCGCGTGACGTCACAACACAGTTACATCGCCTCGCAATTGTCACTCACGTTGACGAACGGGGCACGATTTAATGCCGCCGATGCGACCGGATTGTCAGCTTGGTCCGAGTCCGCACTCGCCAACCGCGAACGACGCGAATTGGGCTATCTGCCGAACAATACCGGCGACGAACTCGCGCACCAAACCACCCGCGATATGCCTGAAACAACTGACTAACGCAATCAACTGCAAGCGCGAGGCTCGGGGACCCAACCAGTGCCACCAGGTGGCGCAAGCGCCGCAGAAAACCTGGGGCTCCGGCAGCCGTGCGTTACCGGTTATCCGTAGCCCTTGATACAATACTACCAAATTCGTAAAACAGAACCAGGGGAGGGGGGTTTCGGATTTAAGTTAGTTTAAGGGATGCGCAGTAGTCGTCATTCATTTCAACTTTATAAAAAGTCCTTTTGTAAGCTTTAAGTTTCAATGTTATGAATCAAAAAAAAAAAAAAAAACAATTGCAATTTCTCAAAGACTTGTTGAGGATATTCGCGGGAGATTCAAATATTCCGTTCATTATATCTATTCATAAATAGATGGTCTTAGTAACTTATGATGCTACTTTTTGTTACTTGCATCAGTGCAGAAAAGTCATAAGAGTACAGAAAAAACACTTATATCATACTGTTACTCATTTTTAAAAGCGTAAACTATACTTTTCGGAGTGAGTAGCAATATGGAAAACGATTTTGGACGTATATGCCTGTAATTCGACTGGTCCGCAATCTCTACTTGTCGTAGAACTTCTATGAATGCTGTCGGTATATAAAACTTCTCTATTTTTTGGACGGTTTTCGGTATCCTTCCAATGATAAATGCATCCCTCAACATTATGTATCAGTTATTAAAATATTTACAGAAAGTTAACTGTATATTTACGGATCAAACGTTTCTATAAACAAATTCATTTAGAATTTGTAATCGTCCGTTAGTATAATTACATGTTTTTCAATTATAGCGTAATTATCGACAGGTTTTAATCAATTTTAATTTAAACCTTATTCAGGCTAACGATATCCGTAATTATTATGATAAAATTTTAGATTTAGCTTTTACTCCGGTGGGATCCGTTGGCTTGACTAGGGCCGATTGTCCCATGGTTCCTTGTGATCCATATCATCTCCAATTGCGACTTTAATAAGACACGTTATAATTTCGAATCGGCCGATTTTTTGATGATCAATGAAGCCATTTAATCTATGAATTGGTTTCAATTTTTTAATGTTATTAACTCTCTTGATTCTTCGTTAATTAATTTTTACGACGCGTTGTACTCATCTTTTGTGAAATATGTTCCAAAACGTGAACTCTCTTTGTTTAAATATCCTGTTTGGTATTCGCGTGATCTGATTTTATTACTTGACTTGAAACATAAATCACATTTGAATTATAAACTATCACATTCAGATGAAGACTATGCGCTTTTTTCCGACCTGACAAGGAGATGCAAAGCCAGGGCCGCAAATGACTATAAAGTTTTTATAAACACTACGAAATCCACGATTAAACAAAACAAGCCTTTTTGGAAGTTTGTTAACTCCAAGAGAGGAATATATGGCCTTCCAAGTACGATGCATTTGGATGGTAAAGGGGCAGATCCTGACGGTATTTTATTAAAAACCTTCACCAATCTAATACCTATCATTCATGCTCTTTTTGACAAATCCCTGCAGGAGGAAAAAGAACTACATTGTACCAGTTCACAAAAATGGCGATCACAATGTAATTCCTAAGCTCTTTGAATCCATTATTACTGACAAGATTAACCCTATTGTTAATGATTTTTTGATTGATGAACAACATGGATCTACACTCAAAACTCTGCTAGCAGTCCTTCTCTTAGCAGTCCCCTCTCCTAGCAGTCCAAAATAAACTCCGATAGCAGTCCTAACCTTCTCCTAACATTTCCCCCACTATTCATAATTTCATGGCGGGTATTTCAAACGCAGAATAAAACTATAAATAGAAAATTGATGATGTATTATTTTTGTCCATTCGACAAACAAATAATTAATATGCATAAAAAATAAGATTCAATATAAAATTTGTCAATCATCAAATTCATTCATTTATTTCTCTTGAAACATACAAATAATCTTTGGATTTTGTTTTTCTAACGCCAATTGATAAGGACTGAGACCAGCCTTGTTAACGTAATGCAAATTTGTTTTAGATATTAAAATTTGACAAACTGATACAGAATTTGCAGCCACAGCGCGATGCAAAGCTGTGTAATTATCGTCATCTGCGATATTTACATCTGCTCCAAACTGTAACAATAACTCAACTATTTTGTTATGGCCTTGTGTTGCTGCTCTATGCAAAGGCGTAGCTCGACCACAGCGTGTAAGAGCATTTACATTAGCATTATTTTCCAAAAGCTCTTTACAAATTTGGTAATGGCCATTTCTTGCTGCATAATGTAAAGCTGTATAGCCTGATGCATCCTCAACATTTGCTGATGTTCCTTTATTTAACAAAGATCTTACGCGATCAATATCATTCATTTGAGCTAAAAAATATAAAAAAAGATTCAGTTGCCAATCTAACTAAATGAAAATTATGAGTTTAAACTCACTTTGATGATGATAATATACATGGAGAAAATATCTTATATAAGTTCATATTAATACAATAATATATGCGTGTAAGATTTGTATTAATTCTATGTGACTTACCAGCATACCAAATACCACGTTCAAATTCCATTTCTGATAGTGTTTGGCACACGCTGGATCCAGGTCCTTGAGTATTGCAACAAGACCCTTCGTGTTCGTGATTATGTTTATGATTCATATTTAAAAATCTACAAAAAATATAGATTTTTATGAAAAATCTTTTTTAAGGAGTATTATTCCTTAAATATCCCCAAAGGTTATTTGAAAACCGTATACCATTTATGGCAATGAAAGTACTTAACTTCAATCTAACAAATGTAATACTAATGCTCTCAGAAACAATTACACAATATAGTCGACAACAATAGATTGAAAATTAAAATTTGGAAAGTTGTCTAGGTAATCATTTTGGCTTAAAAATCAATTCGCAATTCAGAAAAGGAAATTCAAAAGAACATGTTTACATATTTTAACTTAACATAATTATGATGTAACGACAAAAGGAGTATGACGAAACAAACAAATCATAATTACAGAATCATATTTATATCAAAATGATTAATTATGTATTCACAAATATTACATAATGGAATACCATATTTTCTTCATTTAACAAATCGTTATCAATATTAAATATAATGATAACTTATATTTTTATTAATAAAGGAGTTTCGTTTGGTTTACAATATGATGTAAAAAAATGTATATAATATTAATTGAAGAACAATTTGCATATGTGCAAAAGTAGAGAAAAATTCAAGAATTTGATTTTGTGCAAGAAAATGAAAAAAGATAACTTAAATTTGATACTCGACGAAGATTACATCGATGACAGACATAAAATTTGTTAAATATTTGATAGACAATATTGTTTAGCATAATGATATAAAATATGTGATGTATAATGCTAACAAATATACGATGACTTGTATAATGCTAACAACAACGTTGACATCAAATTATTTTATTCAATCAGAATTCAAAACTTCTCTCTGAAGTGTCCAAAGCACTTCTGCTTCGCCTGTGCTGCAAATGACTTGATATCCTAATTGAGCCAGTGTATTTATAACAACCATTGGCGGCCCTGAAATAATAACATTCGGAATAATTCATAAACAAAAGAAACTTAAAAGAAATGCTGTAATTTTAAAATGCAATGCAAAAACTTATAAATCTGAGGAACGTAGAGATATTATTAATGAATGTAATGATTGAAAGAAGTTCTAAAAAAAATATAAAAAAATATTTTATTGTCATTAAAATTACACTTTCTTATAAATCACTCTTTACAATATGACTTTTAAATTATTATTGTATATATGACAAACTTTT
>JABFQA010002709.1:0-10823 GCA_022817065.1 Probaryconus sp. ZL-2020
TTAAAAAGTTTAAAAAAAAAAAGAAAAAAAAAAAAAAAAAAAAAAAAATTATAAAGAAAGGGAAAAGAAAAGTCGTCATCTCGAAATCCTCTCGACACAAGAGGACCGTTATTAGGAGCGCGGAACACCGTACAATGCCGTCATTAATCCGCCATTGTGAGGCCAACTGAATGGCAATCCCGCCAATTGAATGGATTGTAATCCAATTCGCACGAACGCAACTTTGAAAGTGCGCGAACAGATCTTTTTATATATAATAATACCGTGACACGTTGACGGTCCGTTGATAACGCGGATAGAGCATTCATCTCGACGTCCAGGCCGTCGTTCGTTTGTCCCATCATCTTGGAGCGATTGCAAAAATATTTGCAGATTCAGTTAGAAAAAACTGAATTGAAAAACTTTGTTCTTTCAAATTAAAATCACTTTGCGATCTAAAGAAATGAAGAGAGAGAGAGAGAGAGAGAGAGAAAGAGAGACAGCGAGTGAAAGAAAGCAAGGCTTCTTCGTCTTCTGACGGCAAACTGACGGCAAGCCTTGTCGTGTCTTTGCCGGCCGGTGCACGAAATTTTTTCTTTTTCTTTTTCTTTCTTTTTTTTTTTCTATAGTTTAAGTCGGTTGATTTTTGGTTTTAGTTATCGCGTCCCGAGCGGACGCTTCTGTCAAAGCAGAAGCCAGACTAAATAGCGCGCCAGCGGCGCCACGGCTCGAGCGACGTCTTCGGCGAGACGACGCAGAAATGCGCGGATCGCTGCCAAAATGATGATGAGCGAGGACACGGAGCGAGCACGAGTGCGACACGAGCCTCTTCTTCTGATTATTATCCTGAGAGCCGTCGATAAGCGAGTCGCGAGTTTTATACCTTTGAAATGAATCGCGGCTGGCAGGTTTTGTAAGTGCCTGAACTTGAACTTGGCTGCCGTGTGTCAAATTTGCAAAATTACCCGAAGTCCACTGAACTACTGTCGAAATTTTGCAAATTACTGCAAACGACTTTTTGAATTTCCCGCGCAAACGGCGCGACAGTTCCTTCCACTCGCACCACCAGGACTGGCGGGCATTTTGAATTTTTCTTTTCTAATTTAACCTGAATTAGGTTTAGTTTTCATTTTTCATATATAGAACACATGTTCTTTTTAAAAACTGTCGAAAACTGACTCAGGTTTTACCAGTTTTTAAAAAGAACATGTGTTCTATATATGAAAACTGAAAACTAAACCTAACCCGGGTTAGGTTAACTGAAAATAGAAAACGCTATGACAAAAAGTGAGTCCAGTCAAAATTTGCATTTGAATTTCCCGCTCGAGTTTCCTCGATTCGTACGAAGGGATGGGCGGGAATTTTGAATGTTTCAAATTGGAATTGGCGCGTTTCATTGTATGGAATGTTGTCTGATAGATTTGTCGAGTTATTTTGACAATCTTTGAGACGTTCTTTCTCAATCGAAAGTTGGCAGTGCGCTAAAAACTGACGAAGCAATCGTCATTGTGGGCCGAATGAAAAGTGTCCATAAATATTGTAAAATTTCCACTACGCTATTTCTTTCGTCCGCGTCTAATCTGATGTGGAAATAGATTTGAAGAGATCTGTTTACACGTGAACGGTTATTTTAATATATATAAATAGAATCTGACTAGACTACTTTAGCAGACTCCTTTAGAATTCCATTCTTGTCAGTCATGTGTGCGGAATCGTATTTATTATTTTCCTTCGTTCGAGGCACAGAAATTATTTCACAACCGATTTAACGATTTTTATTGATTATATGTTCTTTTTTTTTTTTTATTATACCGATCATCTGTATTGAGATCAATAAAGTACAATCGGTTTGCTGACACGATTGTGTTCGGTATAAATATATGCGCTGATTTTGCAATTTTTCTAATGGAACGAAACGTAAACGTTGATTCATCTTTTACTCTAATAATAATCGACGAAAATCTCTTGTATTATTGTTACGTTAAAGTGATTATAAACCGATAGTCTTGACCTGTTTGCGATTTTCTGACACTCCAATTACACAACGCCGTAAAAAATTTATATATATATATGATTATTGTTGCTTGAAAATAAAACACGAGCTTTTCTGCTCACAAACCGTGACTATATTTTTTTATCGTCATTTAAGTTTCATTCGATATATGTTTCATTGCAAAAGAGCGGGAGTCTTTTGACTAAATTTCCCTTTTTAGGAAACACTTTATTTATTGGAGGAAAGGTAATGTTCCCTAGGGAGAGAAAATTTTCACTTAATTCCTACACTTTTGCAACGAAACTTGCACTGTTAAAATCAAGTTAAAATGCACTTTCTAATCAATGAATAATTTTGTGTTTGAAAAGAAAAAAACGAAAGCCAAAATTGATGGCGCATTTAGAATCGAAGACAAAGAGGTGATTAGCAAAAACAAATGTATTCGGCCATTGAATCGTATCATCGACCTCCTGACCTAGTAAAACCATTCCCCCAATGTAAACACATTTTTCTCTTCCTAAATACTATGAGACAACGCCACAAAATAGGAACAAATGGACACACGAACTTTTCAGACCCTATTTCTCATTATTATTTTTCCCCAGATGAATTTCTGCTGATTAATATTGTGACGTGAAAATGATAAAGATTTAAGTGACACGTAATAATTAAGATTACAATTTTTTTTTTTTTTTTTTATACAAATTACTTTTTTTCTCTCAAGATGATTTGTATATATTGCTGTATTTATAAGCTCATTCTTCTGAGCTTTTATAAATCACGAATTTCTCGACTCCAGAAGTATAATTTCTATTTTCGAAACAGGCACAAAATTCAGCTCAGTCTTGTGATCTCTGCGGCTGCCAAAAATTATATTTGACCGCCGTGAATTCTTTGCTTTCATATTTACGTCTGTCGCGATTCAAAATCATTATTTCTATCTTGAAACGATCTGTTTCGTAGCAATTTAATTCCTTACCGTTTGAATTTACCGCCGACGTCGAGCAACGCCATCTGTGCTTCGACGCGCGGGAAATTCAAAAACACTTTTCGAAATACCTCTAATAAATGCATAGAATTTTATTTTTTGGGTAAATTAAATTGTTACAATTTCAATTAATCGAATTTCAATTAATCAAATATATTTTTTTTTTTGAATTAAAGTTCGCACGTTGAATTTTTTTGATAGTGAAAATCACATCGTACAAAACTGCATAATAATTAAAGTTTCACGGCACGGTCGAACAGTCAGAGCAAGGATAAGGAAAGGAGGAAGCAAGAATAGAAGGGTTTAGAGTAAAATAGAATAAGGAGTGGCGGGAGGGGGAGGGGGTTCCCCCACTGTTGGGAGGGACCGTTGCGACCAAGGCCTTGAGGGCTAATCTGACTCCGTTTCTTTATAGTCTGCTGCAGATAAAACTGCAAATGTTGCCGTGCATTATAGGCATATCTGCATTTCATTATTTGATGCAGAATAGTCATAAAAACCGATCGCGCTTCGAGCGTTCATTGCAATCAACTTCTTTGACATTGGAATTGAACAGTATTGATAATTTTTATTTTTTCACGGCCCCGGAGATGATCTTGAAAAGATACCAATCGATTTAATCGCGATCGTCGTCTACGATCCATGAATTTAGAAATTTGAATTTCCCGCCATTGGGCATGGCGGGAAATTCAAAAATCGAATGGTCGCGATCATTGAAAAACGTCGCGTGCTTTGAATTTTTAACACCTGAGGAATATTTTCGACAAACAAGTGTGAAAAAAAAAAATCATCGTAAATTTTTTACGTAACTCAGTAAGACGTCAAATCTCGTCAAATATGCCATGCGTCACGCGTTAGCGTAACCCATTAAAACGTTTTCGTTTGAATTTGCACAAGCAAGGAATGATAACACGTCGCTCGTCTGAATTTGTAATTCAGTTTTTTGCTTCGATAAGATTTCTGTCAAAATCGAGGAAGCGGAATAACGATGAGTCATATCTTTGTAATTCATCACTTTTCTTTTTCTTTCTGCAAACAATTTGCAAGTTATTAATACGATCGCTGATAATTTTGTTGTACTTTCGTAACTGTGCAAAAATGTTTTCTTTCTACAAAACGCGATTCCTCTGGTCTCAATAGGATATTCATCCAATTCATTATTTTTCTTTATCGTTGGACGAAGAAAAAAAAAATTGTTTTTTAACACCTTTTCAATCTTCAAACGTCAATTACAATTTAATTTGAAAAGACAATTTTTTGCCAACAGGTGACTCTCTAAAGCAAACACTGAATTTTACGTTCACTTCCTTGTAACATTTTTAGAGTCATTTCAACCTGAAAACAAGTTTCAATTTACAAATTCAATATGCACTTTGCGATGTGAAAATATTTCGCTTATCATTAATTAACGCGTTTCAGATATTAACAAATGTAATCCGTTGATGTTTTTTTCTCTTTTTTGTTCAAACAAATTCAATTATTAATTAATTAATCTTCGTTCTGATGTTAATCGTTCGATATCTGACTTATTTTTTTTTGTAATGATTCGAGAAGAAATTCTTCCATCGACTGTGTCGGCTATCGGCAGCTTAAACGATTAGTCTCAATTTCTAATTGTTAGGAAGAAGAAAATTTTTTTCATATTGTAATTAGTTGGGAATAATAATGGCATTGCGAACAGCGATGTCATCGCGATGAAATTAATTATGGAATAAAATGAAATGAAAGTTAAAATGGTAAAAGTTGCAGAGGTCATTCTGTGTCAAAGAATAAGAATAAGAATAGAACAGGTGAGTTAAGGTTTTCCTGACGAAATAATAGCTTTTTCCAAAAAATGATACTTTTTTTTTTTCTATTTGTTGATAAAAAAAATGAATTAATAATTTATACATGAAAATTATGAAATTTAATTTCAAAATACGAATGAACAATTAAGAAGAATTATTGAACAGTTAACACTTCGACTAATGACAGTGTTAAAAAAAAAGAGAGAGATATTATTTCATGCAAACGAGAATCATCAATGAATAATCTACAATAATTCATAATTATAAGGTAAATGAATTGAAAGTTAAGCAAATGTATTCAGCATCGTATTTATAAATTTCAAACCGTTCGTTATGATCCTGTGAGCTTCTATTTTTGCGTCAGCCAATTTTTAAAACAATACCTTCCATAAGGAAAGGCCTTCGCGATAATCGCTTGTAATTAACAATTACAAAAGAATTATGTTTAAATTAAATGTTTTTTTTTTTTTCATCATCTGTTTCTTTTAAATGACTACTTTGAAATGCTGCAGGATATTATTTTATATCCAATTTCCTAGTTTACTTCAAGAATTTATTGTCGTTTTTATGAAGCTCGTAACGTATCATTGCGTATCTCATACGATTATAAATTCATTCCAATAAAATTCATGAGCTTCAGAAAACTTGTTTTCTTTTTTAGTTCAAACCCAATGGCGGGCATTTCAAAATTCCCGCCAAACTTTCGAATCCACCTCGGCGGGCATTTCAAAGTTCTCAAAATCGCGCTTCGGACAAATGATTCCCTTGCGCGGGAAATTCAAATCTGCCAATAATTTTTGGTTTCCCTTATGTAAAATTCCAACGGCGCGCATTCAAATGCCTTACATAAGTAACGCGAATCGCATTTCAAAAATAACGAGCGCTTCCTGGATCCTGATAATTCGCGTAACGTCTTAAATGGTCGAAGAAAATTGGCGTAATTTCGTTTGGAGGGGGCGGTCCACGTGCTCGCGACAAAAGCAGGTCGTAAAAATGGTCCCGCGGCTAATAAAGCGGTCAGCGCAATGACGAATTAAAGTACGCGCAGTATCATGATCAGCGCCGGTCGTACGTCACATCCTCATACTCATAAAGTGGCGACTAAACTCCCCGGCGAATAAGCAGCGGGAGATGCATTTTGCCCCTGAAAATAAACGCGAGGCAAAAGGCGCTTTATGGCCGGGGACTCTCTCTCGGCGTACTGTAATCTCACTTCGCTCGCTCTGACCTTTTTCATTGCGTCGCGTGCTATTGCGTGAACGATGATTCGCGCGATCAACGCCACACGTGCAATCGACGTTACGGTCGCCGACCGCTCGACGACTCACCGCTCTTGTCAGGGAGCCGTTCAGTGCCGTTCCCGGATGAGTCCAAAGATCGGTCGCCGATCGAACGCAACGAAGAATATTGCCTTCAAACCCGTCGATTAAGGCTTTCATGCGTCTACAGTAACGTTCAAAATTGAAAAAAAAAAAAAGAATTGTCAAACATTTTTTTCATGAATTTTAAATACGTTAAACCGTTAATTTTCAAATATAATACGTTAAACCGTTAATTTTCAAATATAATACGTTAAACCGTTAATTTTCAAATATAATACGTTAAACCGTTAATTTTCAAATATAATACGTTAAACCGTTAATTTTTAAATATACGTTTTAAATATTTTTGAATGGCTCGGTCATGCCATCTATTGATTAACATACTTTTGATTATTTACAAGAATTTACAATTTTTGCTACGGAAGGTTATTTTAGTGGCGCTGCAATCGTTGTTGGTTTATTGTTGTATAGGATTTATGACAATCAGCAGTCAATAAGACAATAACGATGTAATTATAAAAAATTGGGTAGATTATTTATATATATATAAAAAAAAAAATTTGTAATATTAAGGTGATATATAAGCCTATCTAAGCAATTCAAAAACTAGAAATCATGCCATTTCTTTAATATGTAACGGTTTTGACTGAAATTTAAAATTAGAGCTCCCGAATTGTGAAAGTTTTTTTCACTGGTGTTATTTTTGCAAAAGCATTGATGATTTCTAATTTTAAAATTTCATAGATACCTGTACATGACTTTAACTGAAAGTTTAAGAGAACTGACTCGTTGATAAGAATCAAAATGGACCGACGTTCTTCTAAGTGGCTCAAAGGTGACTTTTTTTTTCCAGCACGCCCACGTCCTGTTTCAATTTTTTCGAATCAACTCGATTAATGTAAAATTTGAATCCACATCGTGGTTATTTTACAATCTAAATGCAACGGCGCGTTAGCATATGAATGATGTTGAATTATGAATGTAAGATAAGATTGATTGACACGGAGATGCCGATAATGAAGTGCATTTGAAGTTTAATGCATTTTAGAGGGCAAATCAACGAGCTCGAGCAATTCTCATCACGTCTCCAGACAAGTAATTGATGAACTCAAATGAGCGCGCCTTCCTCTTTTTAAATCCAACCCGAGACGACCGTAAACCTTTGCGCATTGAATTAGCGGGAAATTTTAAAATTCGCGCCAAATTTTTAAATCAAATTCTTCGGGTAAATCAATTGTTCAGGCGGGAAATTCAAATTGAATTCAAACGCGAGATTAATTAAACCACTGATATAACAAAATACAATCCTTTTTTACCTTCTCGCGTAACAGATGTTATTTCACGAACATTACATCGACAGGCAATAAAAAAATCCGAATCACCGCAATAAAAGGTTTTTTTTGCGTTCAACTACTGTTATTTCTCTGCCATTAAAGACATGCAAACGTTTTATCGCCGCGTGAATCAATATTTTTTGTCAGCCGTTGTAATATGATAATCAAACGACCGAGCGATTAGCCTGAGCTTATCGTTCCTTCGGAGGGGGGAGGGGGGGAGGGGAACAAACAAAATTTTATCGGACAAATTGTTCGGGATTGCACTCTATTTGAATTGAAATTCAATCCTACGTCGTTTCGTCTTTTCTGTAAATATTATCGAGCTTTGAATAATCGATCTTACTTGAAATATATCGATATAAATCGATATTACTTGTTAATCTATATTTGAAACCGATAAAAAATCCATTAATCGGTTTAAAATATCGATAGAAAATTAATATTACAAATTGTTTTGAATTGAAAACTATAATATTTCGTCCTTGCAAAGGTGAAACACGCGATTGACTTTATTCGGCAACAAAGTATCGAAGTAGACGGCATGAGTTACGATAAATTTTCAACGGTTATTAAAGTCGGAATTCCGGCGTTTTTCACCGCGAGAGTCCAATTACGCGGGCATTTTGTTGCGGATCGGATTACCGCGCCAGTGACTGTCCGCGCGCAATTTTTTTGCCGAGCGCGCGCCATTTGAAAATGTCGGACTTTTTTTTTGTTCGTTTATTATTTTCCTGCCTGCGACACGATTATTCACCGACTCGACGGCTCGATAACCTCGCGCATTTTCACGGCTGGTTTACGGTAACCTTCGATGTCGCAAGGTCCGATTGCTTTTATTTTTTTTTCTCTTTCTTTTTACATACATTTGTACATAAATATAATTGTATAAGTTTATACGTTTGTGGACCGTTCATTATTTCAGAAGATGTTCGTTACGAACGCGCGCGGAATTTTAAATTGACGAAATTTTAATTTCAAGCATTAACTAGAATATATAATAGAATTTTATTCGTACAACCGATTACATAAATATTCATATAAAAATATACCTTAAAGACGCTAAGTGCGTACATAAATATAAATTTACAACAAATGTTTCTATAATATTTACATCGCGCGCGCATAAAAGATAAGGCGCCGTGCGTAATTCAGTATTACTTCAATTATATAACGTTATAAATAATAATATGAATTTATATGTGCGCTTTTATTCTATATATATATATTATATATAACGATGTAAAATTTACTACAAAAAAATGTGGTAGATAAAAAATTATCTTTTACATATCGATTTCCATCGATAAATATCGATTATACCGATTATTTTGATACTTACAATCGATATAAATCGTTACAATCGATTAGTTCATAATAATATCGATAAAATCGATTTCAAAAAGTTGCAAAAAGTGTCGTTTGCAATTGTCCATCGTTAATTTTTTAATTTCATTTTTTTTTCAATGACCTTGAAAAAAAAATAGCGGAATTGACGGAACAGCTGTTTGGGGTTGAAAATGTTTATTGCCATTAAACCGATAAAACAGTAATTGTGATCGCTATTAATCCCCCTCTCCTCTACCCCTGTTTTGCCACCTTCTCCTTTTTTTTCCCAGTTCTCGTTTCCGAGATGGAAATAAGTCTTTCGTTACATCAGCATAATTACATCTGGAAACATTGCGTGACATGTGTAGTTAGGCGCCACGTGGGGAAATTATACACAAGCTCCCGGAAAAGAAAAAAAAATCACGTTACGTTTCGAGCGTTAAAAGTCTCGGTCGGAGAATACGTTACAACGTTTAATGTCTTTTGCAATTACGCAGTGTACATTCGAACGTTTAAACATTTGAATTTCGCGCCACGAAGCAACGACAATTTATCTGAAATTTTGCGCGGGAAATTTAAAATTATAATTATTTTGTCAGCGCTGTTAGTTTGAATATTTGAATTTCCCGCCACGAAGCTTTGATGATTTATTTCAAAATTTCGTGCGGGAAATTTAAAATTCAAATTATTTTGTTAGGTAAAAAAGTGATGTATTATCGTTTTAGACAAAACAAAATGGAGAATTTCGTAATGAAGAATATATATTGTTTTGCAATTCAAAGCTTCGTTGCGAAATTCACGACGAAGAGTTATTTATAACGAATTATTTTACGAGACATATTTCTTGTATTTCATATGTTGCTCATGAATTGTATCGGAAATTCGAGTTGACACACACGATAGGTAAAAAAAAAAAATATACAATAATGCTTCTGGGGAATAAGAGATGCATGTAGATTAAAGTGTCAAGCGAATCATTTAACCTCGAGGTGCTAATCGACTGGGAAATCCTTGAATTATTACATGTTTTTGACAAATCAAGGAAACAACAAGTTGACTTTTTATTCTCGTCTTTTTTTAGTTTCCTTTCTTGTTTCCTTTTTTGCCATTTCATTGATTGAATTTTTGTTTTTGGCTTCCATTTTTTTGTTTTTTTTTTTTTTTCAAACGAAAAGTTAATTTTCCAATCAAACCTTTTTTATGCAACATTGTAAATACGAAATTCTGTCTTTTTTTAATGTTTAAACGTAACAATAATTTTCAATGTCTGCGAATCGAGTCTTTCGCAGAAAGTTCCGGAAATTTCCATGACGTTTCTGTGCACTCTGCACTTGAATACACACACGCATCCAAAGTGTATTTCAAAAGACCCTTTGTTACCAAACACTTAAAACCAAGTGGTCGAAACTTGTTTGAGATACGTTTTAAGGAATGCTAAATAAATTGCATCACCGTTGTCCCAATTTAAACCAAGTTTAGACCGACGAAAATTTTTATTCTCACTTTCCGATAATACAAAAAAAAAAAAAAGAAATTAGTTTAATTCTGAATTTAGTTTTCACAAAAACTCGATAAAAATTGTTATTGGTTATTCAATATCGATGATATCATTGTTCTCTTTTGGAAAAAAATTGCGCAATTTTTATGCATTGCACGTACATTGTAGAAGCAGCTTACAAATGGGATATTTAAACTCGATGGTAATTAAATCGTCTATGACAAGAAGAAATTGCTACATCGGAGACATGAAAATGTGTCACATTAGCTTTATTCTTTGAAGTCACTAGACCTTAAAATTGGCATGCATTATGTTTCTCTAGATCCTTTGATTCAGATAACATAATTGGATAATTCTAAGAACGTTTTCTATTTTAAAGCAAAAATTAAAATCATCAAAATTTATTTTAACCCTCGCGAAATAACACGAAATACGTATTTTCGGCGGGAAATTTGAATGCACATTTGATCGGTTACGATTTTTCGGCGGGAAATTTGAATGCACATTTGATCGGTTACGATTTTTCGGCGGGAAATTTGAATGACAATCGTTGTGATGCATTAATATTGTTCCTTCTTCTTTCTTCAATCCTT
>JABFQA010002710.1:0-10821 GCA_022817065.1 Probaryconus sp. ZL-2020
ATTAAAGAACATAAATTTCGCTTTATTTTTTAATAAAACATTTAATTACTTATTTGTCTTAAATAAAAAGATAACAACGGAAATCATTTTTTAATCAATTGATAAAGATTATATTTAAATGATCTTTTGTGGAGATTATGAAAATTCGTTGAAAATCAACGTAGCAAACTTCTGGCACGTATTTGAAGCGCTTTTTATAAAGCATGGTTTTCTTCTTTATCAAATCTCTATTTATATGTCATCAAATCAATATGCTTGAAACTGAATTACAATTTCTATTAAAAACTACATTTTATACTGCGAGGTATTTTCTGATTAAGAGGAAACGTTATGTACAGAATGAATTTCCGATTCTTACGCCCGGATTACCGGCTTGAAAAGAAAACACATGATTTTCGATCTCGTTCAAACCGTGTAGCTACAGCTCACAATTTCTCTTCCGCCAATTCTAGAGATCGACTTTATAAATTTAATTCTATACAAATTAGACATTACAAAATATTTAAACAAATACAGCGAGCTTTAATCTAGCGAGCTTTCGGCTCTTGAAAAAATTCTGAATATTTCTGACAGAGATGTTAAAACGGTTTGTTAAAAGTTGCATTACTTTTTAACGTGGAACTTATTATTATTTTTTTTTTTCATTAAAATAATTCTATTGTTTCTTACAAATTATTGAAGTAAAATATTCATTTTGAAAAATCGTGTCAGTATACATATGCCATTGACGTGAACAAACATAGATAGATAGACAATGTGTTTTGATAGTCGGAGATTTACCGTCAATATTGATTTTCACGTTAATGTGAGGAAACCATTTGTTTATTACTGGTTTTTAAACGCACTTTTCACCAATAAAGCTGAAAAACGCATGTTATTAAATATGCAGAAAAGATAAAAAATACCTCATCAAAAAATTTCTCAACGACTGAAAACTGCCGGCTTACCAAAAATAGTCAAAGATCTTGCCAACTTAATTGACTAAATAAATCCACCTAAAATAAAAACTAAAAAACACTAACAAACAAATTCTAAAAGAATAAGAGAACAAAAACAACATTGAAATTTATATCCAGTCACGCAAAAATTGGTACAATTTTTGGAATCGCAGGATTTCGGTAAACAATTTGCTTTCGACGCTGTGTACGTATTTTCGCGTGCGCTTGCGAAACAAAGACAAACGGTTGAATCATTATCAGGACCGCAACAGGAATCTGATAAAAGCAATTCGGAGGGCGCGTTTACATCGGCAAATAAAATGGTTTTTCTTATTCTTCTGGAAAAGGTATCGGCCTCAAGACTTTGTTCGCTTTGAACTGTCTCCGAAGTGACAATTTCCGAAGTGGAACACTTTCGAAGATTCAGCGGCAAAAGCCACATCGGCAACATTTCATCTCGTATTTCATCGTCTGACGCGCTTCTTCAAACGGGTCAACGCGTAAAAGCCCCGTCGATTGAATTTAAAATTAACAGGCATCGCGAAACAGTCGATTTCACGCTGCCGGCTCATTGACGCTCCTCCTGACACTAGTGCAAAGCGTTCGATGAACCGGTAGGAAAATACGTCGGCATATGCCTCTTGAGTGCAACGACGCGTTACGTAATACGTCGAAGAAATGGTGCCGTAATTGAATATCTTGACCGTTTTATTAAATCCATTTTGCCATCGGAATAAAGATCACCGGCTATTCGCATTAAATGCGCTGGAATCTCAATTATTCGACTTTTAGACTCACCGCAACGCCATCGGATTAAGAAGATCATCTCTGAAGCTTAACCGGAGACAAAAATCGGTTGCAGAATCGGTATCGTTCAAGAAAAAATAAATCAACTTGTCAACTGAATTGTTTGTCTACAACTTTGTTCGTTCGTCAAAAAGTTTGAAAATAAATTAAATTCTCGATCTCGTTGATGGCTTAATAAGAGCTATCATAAACGGATATCAAAATCTGATACTGCATAGCAATCCCAAATGAATTTTGTCGTTCAGAACGCAAGGTCAGAAAACTCATTGACCCCAACCTTTTAACCGTTTACTGAATCCATTATCAGTCGAGATCAATATCCGCAAGGTCTGAAGCTGAATAAACTCAAATTCCCAATTTCAATATCCTTATCGAGAGCTATTAGCTATTTGTTATTTGGTTGCTTCTTTTACTATTTATCTGCCTGCAGTTCACACCTTTTGTGAAACAATAATGAAATCCAGTGACTACAAAGTTGATGCAAACAAAAATCGTTGCATTCAGTATTATTAATTTTTATGCAAAAAACAAAATTTAGTAAATACAATTAAAAAATTACCGAAGATTAAAATTTTGGATATTAATGTGAGCCAAATGAAATCTTGTTTTTAGAAACGTCTTTAAACTACTTAATAAAAGCGTGTTGAAAATTCTAAGCGTGTGTTCTCTCGTGAATGAACGATGCCTAAATTTCCAAGTGTCATCCATCCCTGTTCGATGACAATCGAAAGGGACGCACACAAAAGAGCAGGCATTAAAAAAAGGGCCATCATTGACAGTAGATACTTACAAGGAGCAAAGCAAAGCAAAACTCGATGTCTTTGGCCTGCTTGCTGCGATTGTCGATCGAGCCAAGTGCTTTTAGCGATTGGCGTGACGCAAAAGCTCGCTCGCTCTAAAATGCGCACCGCGTCCGATTCGCCGCCAAGAGCACTTCACAAAGATTATACTTTGAAGTACAACACCGGAGTTCGCACTTCACTCCGCGCACTCGGACAAGAAAAAAAGGGGGAAAAAAAAAAAGTGGAAGAAGCACTGCCTGGATCTAAACCGCCACGTCACCAACGAGCGAACCACAATGCGTACCTAAAGGCGGAGAAGCACTTTTCCGCGTACACGCGCGATCCTTTCCCGAGTTAAAGCCGACAGACCAAAAGGGAGAGATCGCGTGCGACGATCAAACGGAACCCCTATTGATCCGATCTCCACGATTTCTCTGACCGAAAGGACGACCCGAATAGAAAGAAAAAAAAGAAGAAGAAAAGAAGGATGAAAATGAAAGAAAGCGTTCGATGGAGAGTCCTATGAAGGAGACTGGCGTACAAACTAGAATCCCAATCGAGCGCGCGAGCAAACGCGACACACGACTCTTGGCAACAGAATCCAGCCGCGGAAGCCAAAAAGATGTCGCGCCGTCAGACGCACATGCCGGCCTCGTGTCGGCGACCCGGTCGTCGCCGGGAGTTGCGCCAGAACGGACGATACCCCAAGACCGGGTCCGTGGAAGCGCTTCCCCGAGAATCGGGACGTTAGGAACGCCGGGGTCCGGGTGCCACCTATTTTTTTTTGTTACAAAGATTGGGATAGCCGAGTGATCACGGCACCGGTTTTTTTAGCGTCGCGCTTAGCCCGGGAGCGGCTATCGCTGCGGCCTGGCTCTCACTGGTGCTTCGGCACTCGGTGGCGCCCGAAAGGGCCGAGGGGATGCTCGTGCAGCATCCAAACGCGCAGGACCACACCGCTAGAGAAGGGTGCCCCGGAGAAAACGAGGGTGCGAGGCGCACCGGCCTCTCCCTGGCTCCGCATCACCGGCTCTCTTTCTGCATCCTGGTCCCCGGCAGAGTGCCTCCTTCTCTGCCCCGCCGTGTGGCACCGTCTTCCTCGCGCTCGAACTTACCGCGTTGCCTCAATTCCGCTTCTCTCTTTTCAGTTGCGTTATCCACCGTGTTCAATTCCTCTTTCTCTTTCCTACGACGATGGCGTGTGTACGTGGGTTAGTCTCTGTCTGGTAACTTCCCTCTCTCATTTCCATTTTCTCTTTCTGGTTCGTAGACCGATCCTTGCCTCCTCTTCCCACTGATGACCTTTCTTTTGCGCTTGTCTTTGTCTTTGTCTGCATTATTTTCCCTTTATATTTAGTATCTTGTGTTCCTATTTTTAACCGGCATTATTTTCAAGGAACATTTCAAGTGGACAGATTCTTTTTCTCGTTCGTCCGATTATGATTCCACCCTATGTGGTTTTATTCTTTTAGTGGGGTTTTAAGGAGAGTGAAAAGTAAGATGGGGTTTTGTGGAATTGTCCTTACCGAGTCTGGTTCGACGGTCGCTCGTGAGAGATGTCACATTGATAGGTAGATCAGCATCACGAGTGATGCTGTCGCGTTACATTTTCACGCTCACGTTCCTGAGAATTGCCAGGGACGTCAATTAATTATTTTGATACGATTTGGTTTAATATGGATTTCAAAGTATGGAGCGATGTGGGGTGAAAGTGAGTCAAGAGGGGAAGAAAAATGAGACAACTGAAAAATTAAAAACTAGTATATTTCCTTTTTCATGATTCCTCTTATTTTTATCCTATTATTTCATCCTAATGTATATTAATGATTTCGAGGGATTAATATTTGAAATTTCAAGGAGATACATTAAAAATGATATTCATGTTTAAGAATAATTGCTTAAAGACATTACCATACTGAGTGATAAAATATTTCTACGCTTACACGAAAATTATGCTAGTTTGCAAAGCAATTTTCTCAGAAGCAAATCTCAAATCCGATACCTTTGCATCTAAATCCTCCAATTATAATTTTATTGCAAGGATATATAAGGTATAAATTTCATTGAAGATGGTTTAATAACAATTTACTGTTACATTAATATAAATTGACACAGAGCAATAAAATTTAACAGCAAAATTCTTGTCGTCATAATAACCGAGTGCAATAGTTGAACCAGATTTACATTGTAGCACTGTGTTTATGCCAGTAATTACTGTATCTCAAAACACATAATATTTGTATTCATGCAATCAAATTAAGATGCTGTATAAACTCACAGCAATATATCACGATTCAAATTTTACACTGAAATTCAGTGAGACTTAGTAAGTATCTATAAAATGTCGATCCTGTTAAATCGAATATATTAAGTTTAACGTTGAACGAAAAATATCTCATTCAAATCTTGATACTTTCAACGGCGCTATTCGTATTTATTGTTTTTGCTTAATTGTGAGTTTAAAAAGTTCACATAATTTAAATTGATTTACAATAAAAAAGAAAGACAAAGAAACCAATATATAATTCACAAATTGTCATTTTTTACAGTCATATTTATCTTCAGCTTTATGACAAAATTCTTGTAAATCTCATAAAGTGCTTCAAGTAATTACAAAGCGCAATCGGTTTGTAAAAGATTTGCAAGAATTGCTTCGTTTCTGAATTATTAATGAAAAATACGTGAAAGATTGCATTTTCTTTTGACTTACCATTATAAAGTTTAAATAATAGAACAGACCGTGGAATAAAGCGTGCAACGATAAGGCGCGCCTTCAACTTTAATTTGAATAATAGGTAAGTACTGAATCTTCTTGAATGATTTTAGGAGTTTGCCATGGAGGAAAAATTATTTCCAGCGTGGAATAAAAAAAAATTATAACGAGCGTTCCCTTTATATTAAGTTAGTTAAGAATTCTATAATCAATTGTGTTATGTTCTTGTCACAACAATTTTTCATAATTTAAAATTAAACACAAACAACTATTTTTCATGCAAAATGATGTTTCATGCAAAATAAATGTTTTAAAAAGACGATGAAAGGATCACTGAATTTTGGTTGTCCAGATTGAATTCGAATTTTTAATTTAGATAAAATCGCGAAAGTTTCTTTACGCGAAAAACATTAGTCACGTATTGTTTTCGTTACGCGTAATTTTTCTATGCGAATTGTTTAGTCTCGCCAACCGTTGCTGCCAGATTTAAAAAAAATGTTATTCGAGCTCTGGAAACTCGCTTTAAAATATTGTTATGATTGATATAACCACATGTTTTCCTGCATGTGTTCAAGCGAAAAGAAATATAAATGGTGACCTATGTGATTTTCCAACAGATTTCGCGTGACGTTCCATTTGAGCATTCCCCGATGATTTTTGTTATTAAATGTCGAACGACGTTTCGTGAAAAATAATCGCTTGGAAACGTTAGTAATTTTTCATCTTAAATCTATCCAAACTATAACCAGGATAAATTTAATCAATTTTAGATTCCAGTACAAATTTTATTTTTGATATACATAGACTAAAAAAGAATTTCAAAATTCGCGAACAATAACATTTCTTTCTTTTTTTTTTTTTTTTTTTTTTTGCAAAAACTATTGGAACAGCTTGCTTAGCGATTGAAATTGGATACTTCAAAATGAACCGAGTCATGGTCTGAAAAAAGTAAAATGTTTGTAGAAAATTTAACAAAGATTACCGTTAACCCGGAAGTATACGCGGCTAAACTTACAGTGGAACATAAAAATGGCAAATTGCAATAAATAGTTGGCGGAATGTAATTTCAGTCGTTAAAATTGTCATTTTATGAGAATGCTTCCTTTAACATCGCCTCGAACCAAAGACGAGAAATCTCAGTGCTGTTTACGGGTTCCAACAAAGATTGCAAAAGATATAGTCTTACTTTGATAGCTGTATCGGTCGGATCGCCTTATAAAATATTCATGAAAGCGTTTCCCTTGAAAGTACGTCTACGACAAAAAGGCTAGATCGCACGAAGAACTAGTGTTAGAACACACTTGCAAATTCTACCAACTTTACATATTGATGATCATTCGTCGAACATATTGTACAAATACTCATTTTACGAATGTCTCATTATTTGCTCGAATGAATCTGCAATGCACGACTTTCAGACATTATTTTTTCACTCAGAGAGGATAAGGATTCTGCTGGGAAAATACAAAAGTTCTATCACGATAACTAGAATGTTAAATAAAATTGTCTCGATTCCCAATAGAATTAAATTATTTTTTTTACAAAAAAAGAAATTAACTTATTAGATTTTTAGAATTAAGGATTTACTTTTGCGGTTTGATAATTGTATAAGTTAATATTTCATTTGAAATGTTTTTTATTGAGTAATAGTTGTTTATTGTTGATTAAAGGAAATAATGTCTAATTACCAATACAACTCTATGTATGTATATTGTAAATCTATATTTTGTTGAAACGCACCATAATACTATCGTTGCGCATGACGTACGCCTTTGGCTGTAGGTCAGAAATACATCGGATACTATCAAGATCAAAGCTAGCAGATAGAAATTTGACGTTCAATTTCCTATTGTAATGTAGATAGATTTTCTATATTCAGGAAAATGAATTTCCAGATTTTTACAATCAATTCAGTAAACTAAAAGTCAGTAGTGTGATGACAAGCTGTATTCGAGATAACAATTTCGTTATGATATCGAACGTCCTATGAAGTAATTATGACTGAAATGAGATTTACGTATATTATCATTACCTAAACAATTTGTGGCTTTCATTGTAAATTTTTTTCAACGTTATGATTCTCACATCCTTATAATTATGTCTGACATGAAATAATGCGAAACTTTTTGTATGAAGATTGTTATTCGAGAGAAGATTTTCATACTGTACTTTTGCAAACAACAAAAAATTTAAATAATATCATGATACTAGATAAAAATATCTTTTTATCTAGTAGCTTCATCGTTAAAAAAAAGGTTTGAGATTTTTTTCAATTCACACTCAACGTAGTTATTAAAAAAACAAGATTAAAAACGTAAATTAAAATTAGTTTAATGAGGACATTTTTTTCTCCACATTTACATTTCAAATAAAAACCATTTGGTTGCTGATAAATATATACAGCAGACTAATTCGGAGCTACTGAAACTATTTAGAACTGGATATATGAGCGTGGTCAATAATTGATTTGGTCACTGTATTACCAGATAACCACAACGGTCATTACAAAGCTAATGATTCCGTTCGGAAATAGTCTTGCATAATTCATAAGAATTGACTCACTAAATTATGTTAAAAAAAAAAGTCTTTGAGAAGAGGAAAAAAATGTACATTCGATGAAACGAAAATATGATAAAATTCGAGTTTTCGTGCATTTTCGCTTCAAATTTTCTTTTCTATCCAAAAGGCTTTTCAGATTTTTAGCGAAACGTATATTTTTCTATTGACCTTTGTTCGCCATGATAAAACCTTATATTACCGACAATTACGTCCGATGAATGCACGTCAGTCAAACGGAAAAATTTCGTACGCCATTTGTCAAAGCTCGGCCGTGAATGATGTCCGAGGGAAGACGCGATGAAAATCCATTTCTACCAGTTTTTTATTACTTTTGGAAGAACGATACTTAGGTTTGAGATATCGTAGATCATTGTAGATAGTTAGCGAGTAGTGTAGCGTACAACAGTGCCACTAAGGATTGGTTGCAAGTATCCAGGCACACCAACGACAAGGAGGTATCTCAATGCTCGACGCTGTCGGGGATTATTGATGTGGCACTCTCAACGGGAGCCTCTCCTAACTACCCCTAACTCCATATAATGGATAGTCGTAGGTGAAACTCTCTGGAACGCGTCTCTCGCGAGTTTTCTCTCTTTCACTTTTCTTTTGTTATTGCCCCATCTACATCTAACGCGAGCCATATTTCCTTTACTCCAATATCCCTCTCCCCTCTTTGTTTTTTGTCTTACCCTATGCATATCGCGTATTGAAAAATTGACCGAGTCTTTATTTCCATTGGAATTTATTTCTCCTTTTAAATGATATATATTAAGAATAGTTTTTCGGTTCTTTTTTAAGGGAATAAGAGTTACTGAGTCAAGTTGAAAAACAGTTGAAGAATATTTTTGGTTAAATAGAAAACAAGTAATTATTCATTCGACAAATCTACTAATCATTAATCACATTGTTGAAAATCAACGATGAAATAGAGCCGGATTATTTTTATGGCTATACTACTGAAATTCATGTGTGCTTTGTTTCCATGATAAAATTCATCTCTGTTTTAATGTATCGGTATAACAAACTGTTATTTAATAGAAATTAATTTGAAAATATTAAATTTGGAATGAACTGGATTATGCTCATAGCTAACAATGTTAATTGGTATTATGTTATGACATTTGAATAATGAATATGCACGTTTATCTTGTTTTGATAACTAGTGAACATGTATAACATAATTGCGTAAATAGTGCACACCCGTATCACGCTTAAATAACTACCACGCATGTATAATGTATGCTAATACATAGAAATGAGAAAATACGGTCAAAACATATGTAGACAATTTTTCCGGTTAGCAGATGTGTTGAATCCAGCGATGAAATGTAATTAATAATTTTCTACGGAATGATATAAAACTACAAAGAAAAAATATAATTTATTTTCAATTTCATTTCTCTCTGCTTTCGTATGATTGCATATTCCCAGCTTTATATATAATAACAATATATTTGGAAAAACATTTTTTTTAAATATATTTCAATAAAGTATTTTCAAGTCTGTTAAGTTTAATTTCTTGTCTGCTCCAGATATTCAAGTTTTCCTTTATATTACAATATTCATAGCAGTATAATGCTTTACTAAATTCATTCATAATTTGCATTTCATTTCAAAACATGAAATATTGCAATTATTTTCATTGTTATTCATATATATTTATTGTTTAATTTGATTAAAAATTAAAAAAATGGAGAAAGTTTTTTTTTTCAGTCCGTGCAAAATTTTTCCACGAAATTTTCTAGAAAATTCTTGTTAAAATTAATAAGTCTTTCGAATGTTATTTAATGAAATGCACATGAACATGGAACATGAATTATGAGCTCGAATGCATACTTGACACTTTACCTTAAACGTCAAATTTAAGTCTTTGATATTTAATATGGAGTTCATTTAAACTTATTAAGAGGCGAGGAAAGTTGCGTTAATGAAGATAAAAACCAAAAACGTGGGTTAAATTACTTCCCAAAGCACTTGAAAACTTATTATTGTTTATTTGTGCGCGTTCGCGAAATGAGTATTTCATCTCAACGAGCCATCGCTGTGTCATCATTCGCACCTGTGGTAATACTCGAGAAACGAAGAAATTAAATGAAGTCAACTTTTAACTCATTTGGATTCGAATAAAATATCAACGAAAATTATTTCAATGCGAAGATGACTTAAACGAAACTTTTCTCGTTTCTTCCGCGGGAAGAAAATGCACTTTCAATGGCTAATTTTATCGTGCACAAATGATACCATCGTTTAGCTTTGCAGACAGACAAACCATTTTCCCCATTTCGTAAGAATAATTAGAAACAAGAGTTTGAAACCTTTCTTTAATTGTAAGAGAATTTGTGTTACTTCGACCGAAAGAATGTTCTTTTAAATTATATTAATTAATGACAATGTTTTCAGTTGACATTACTTAATTAATAATAATTTTCACGATTACAGGAACAATATTAATTCTTCTTGGAGTCTTATAAAGAAAAATGTTTAATAGTAACATGTTCTGTATGCATTAGTGATTACATCTATATATCAGGTATTAATTATAAATGTTATTGGAGTGAAAATTAGAGATAGACTTTCAAATGATCAATGCAAAAGCCATATATTCCAAATCGATTTTCTAATATTACGAAGTTCGATGTATAATGATTGGTTAATAACAGCTGTTAAAAATTCTTAACGTGCAAAATTGTGAATTCGCAAAGTTTATTCATTACACTCAGAAAAATGATTGTTGAGTCAACGAAATCTCAGTTGATTCAAATGCATTATACTGTCCTATACGACGAACAGATTTCTGTAATAAATATAAGGTTTCTATAAATTTGACGTAATTGCAATATTTCTTTGAAGTAATGTAGTATTTATTTAGATTAATTAATAATAATTAATTTTATGACATTAGAGAATTGAAATAATAATTTGGATAATTTGAAACAGTTATTTAACTTATTTAAAGGAAATGTTACGTGTTAAAAACTAATATTTTATGTCGTTGCATTAACAGTAACATACGTTTATTTTA
>JABFQA010002711.1:0-10817 GCA_022817065.1 Probaryconus sp. ZL-2020
ATAGATACATATATAGATACATAATTATTATAGATACATATATAGATACATAATCATATATAGATACATAATTACCTGAATATTAAGATATTATTGTACCTATATTTTCCAAGTGAATCTAGATTCAAGCATCTGCCTTATTGGACGTTACACAATGTTACACATTGAAATGGAGTATCTATATTTAATTCCATAAGACATTGTAAAGCATACTTTGTAATTATTGCACGTCCATTTATCTTGACCTAAAATTACGTTATTGTTTCTGGTGTAGTATTATCTTTTCTAATCTCCTACAACTTAATTGTACAAGTTTTTTTGTAGCAAGATATAGATAGGGAGAATCCCTTCAGGCGAATAAGACTCAAGGCATTCTTAGATCGTACTCTTGTTTGAAATTGAATCCTTGAAAACCTTTTACTCGTGGCAAAAATTTGTATAAATTTTGTATAAATTTGTAAACTCTATAAATCTTTTTCTTTATTTTATATTCAAAGTAGAAATTGTCCTTTTTTATTATTTTAAGAAATATTCTTAAACAACTTTTTATGTAACGCCATTAATATTTGATGTATAATTAATTTGCAATCAAAGAAATCTTATGTCTTATTCAAACGATAAATATTTTTAATATTACACTAAAATATGTTAAGTAAAATATCGGATTTCTTTAACAGTAAATGTACGTCCATTAACGATCTCGCCGAGTCATATCATATTATATGGAAACTAATTAAAGTACAAATATTTAAATGCGATTGGATTTAAATATATGATTTTGTGCCCATATGTGTAAGCGTGTGCATGTGAATATTCATACAATTTTTTAAGCAAACGAGACGTTAAAGTAACTATTGCAATCATTTTAGAAGTGAACGTGTCGAAAAGCTAAAAAGTATAAATGGGCTAAAATAACAAATGGGATTTATTAGAAAATATTTCGGTTTTTGGGAAATCAATTAATTTGAATAACGTATATCTGGCTTTTATCCAACTCTGTTATTAACGATACTCGCTTTCTGAGCTGGCAATAAAAATGATATCGAATGTTTACAGACCTTCGGATTTTAATGATTTCAGCTCATCTTAATGGACTAGCTTCCACAAATAATACGCACAGACAAAAAAATGTGCAAGTGAGCCACTTCATTTCATCCTATAAAATAAATGACGACTTTGTGAACGAGTAAAGCCAAACTAATGTCTTGCAAAAAATTTTGCAGCTGCATAATTAAAGGAAAAAATGAATTTCAGACATCGTATCTTCTCTGTTCTGTTTTGCTCATTAGAGCTGTATACTGAGGAATGCAATTTTGTCTTTTAAAAGAATGTAATTTTTTTTAGAAATAATTTTCCACAAAACCATCTGCAACCATCTGATTTTTAATAATGATTTACGTTACAAATCTTTCATTAGTAAGGTTTAGAAGACGATGGTCTTATGATGAAATGAAAAATGGAAAGAAAAAGAAGGATCGTTTGCTAGAAATTCTCGAAAGAGGGGGTATTGAAAAGTCGGAAAGAGACTCGTCTTTGGCCAAATGCAGCCAATGTCTTCAAAGCTACCGACAGACACAATGAGCTCTCGAAGCATTATGCGAGCAGCTGCACATGTACTCGCAGATACAAATTACGCTCAGCAAATGACACGTGGTCGCTTGATGCTCTCTTTCGGACGAACCGCAAATCACTTCGCGACGTCCGAGAAATTCAAAATGGCAGGTGAAGCTAACGAGCCGCCTTCTCCTCGAGCTCTCTTTTCGTTCTCTTCTTCTTGCTCCGAGGTTCTTGTTGGACTTGTTTGCACCGTCGTCGAACGCAGAGGCACCGGTGTAACGCTGCTGGACATATGTCTGTACGTCCGAGTGTCGATACTAAAACGAGCAGAACTGCGCTTCAGAATTAAGTGTCGTTGGAAGAAACATCTTCTTAAGATTGATTCCGAGCTCGAATTCTCGGTAGAACGTTGATTAACCTGAACGTTCCTGGTAAACAGAAGAAACGCGTAACGTTCTTTTGCGCCTGGATTCCGCCGGGCATGATGATATTTTCATCTACAGGAAACCATTAATCAACGGCACAATGTCGGGCGCTTGCGTTCTTTATACTGACGATGCTGTTTGAATGTTTAATACACAATCATCAATGTTCAATGTGTTCAATGCATTGCAATGTCGACTCTTGCAAATCAATGAGATTCCACAAGTGACAATATACTATGATTGAAAACATTTTTAATTCTCATTGGATAATGTTTGTTAATTATGTGGCCTCTGACAATGAACAATTTATTGTGTCAATTTAAATAATATAAAGTATATATAAAGAGTTAATTGGACATTGGTCACAATTACACATTGTGCATTAAAATTGTAACAGAAGATAGTTGAAAGTAAAATACATCTTATCGTATAATTTTGAAACGATTTACGGTATAATTTCGTACAAATTATACTTCAAAGTTGCACATTTCAACATTGCACTTATGGATAGTGCTGTTAAGGTGACTTATTACTACATTCAATGTCTCTTTTCGTGTGAGCGCTCGCCAGTCAAATCTCGCGCAGTTAAACGTTGCTAAGAATTCATGCGCGAACTTACCTCGCGCACGATTAAAAAGCGACGTTTAGCTGTGCGAGATTTGATTGGCTAGCACTCACCCCCGTATCGATCCTTCAATTATGATTTTGGGAAAACATTTTTCTCTAAAGATTTTTAATCCCTCATCAGTTTACTTTCGAGGATGGCTCTAACTTATTTTTAATTTCAATACCTTATTTTTTAATACCTTTTTAAAATGGACATTCTATTTGAACCGAATTTTCACCGCTCTCTAAAGATAAGAGATAGAGAGAGACTGATAAGACAGTTGGATGTTTTAAATTTGTTATAGGATTAGCTTTTTTAAAAGACTTTCTTCTATAGGATATCAAATTTTTTTAAATTAAAAAAATACTCAAAATATTAATTTTTTAAAGTTTTAGACTTTAAAGGAACGAATGTGTAAGCTAGATAAACGCTTCCCGGATAAGGGTTAAAACATCTGGAAGAAAGGTATCGGTCAGTTCGAAGCATCGAACTTTCACACTTTCAACAAATAATAAGTTCCTGAGTGCAACATTTAAAAGCCGGGATATTTACTACGCCACGTCGGCATTTCAAGTCAGATCTCAACGAAAAGATTACAGACTGAGGACAAACGGAAATCTAAACCTGAAAAGCATTGAAGAATAAGGTAGTACGCGTGTCGTGCCAGCGGGGATCGACTTTTTGCGGCATTATCGCGAGACCCGACTTTTGTGACAATGAAATGGCCCAAACAAACAGAAACATACCTACTGCCATCCAAGACTGACGCTCTGAATCAACCAAGCGATTTGTAGAATCTACAAAGAACTTGTCTTGTCTCCACAACAAAAGGTTACAGACTTATAATGATAAAGCGCGGAAACATCATTTGTTCGAAATTTTAGTTTCGTAAATAGTTTCGTTGGGAGATTTTAAAATTGACTAAACATCATGAAAACAAAAAATAATCGTGATTATATTTGCTACTTGACAATAAAAAAGATAGTAAGTAAGATAAAAACAAATCTGCGTTTGGAGATTTTCGAAGCAATTTGCAATCTACCAACATTATCTCCGATCTTAATATCCACCACATAACATTATTTTCATCACTCCTACTACAACATCATCATAAAGATAATGGCTTTTAGGGTCGCCTTCAAAGTTATCTTCGTGAATCAATCTTCTAACTAAAAATTTTTCAAAACATCCACCCACTCACATTTCATTTAATTTTGTGAAAAATGGTTATTTTTTTTTGTTCATTGGTAAGTGATCTTAGTCGTCATTATTATTATTATTATTTGAGCGCAATACATCGCTCATTAGGTTACATTATTAGGTCTTTTTCATCGAGTGCGGAAATGTCGATGATCCGCGTGTGAGGCGCCATATGGTTTATATTGAAATCATCCCCTGTCTTTTTCTACGAGGTGACCTCTTTTTTCCGTCTGCTTTCGTTTTTGGACTTGCGTTCGCCATGCTCTACGATCGTTTCAGCCTAAGCCACGTAGTTTTCAGTCCCTACCACTTATCCTTTGCTCGACTAACTACCCTTCGAGGGCCACACCCTGAATGCTCAGGCTCCACCCTTCGACAGATTTCTCTATGTTATACATAGCATCACCAAGGCTTCATCTGTTATGTTTTATTATCATCGAAAGATCCCAATGAAATTTCACCGTTCATTTTCTCTTATTTCAATAAACGACACATTTTTCTAAGAGGTGCTTCTTTTTTCTCGAAGGGTTTTTTTTTTTTGGAATATGATGTATAATTTGAATAAACCATTTGTTACATCTAAATGCGATTTGCCGCCTTAAAATATAACACAATCAACATTTTTCTTCATCACATTCAAATGCAACATGCAACCGATAAAATTCAAGCGAAAGAATTACCATTTAAACGAAAAGAAACGACTCATAAATCTTATAATTTTACCATCTCTTATAATTCCCCAAATATCCAGATTGTAAAATTCTTTACAATCTGCACATGTTCAAAACAAATATCTTCAATATTCAATGAAAATATATAAATTGTTTCATTAACAATCTATTTCTCTCAGTGTACTTTCCGCGCCGAAAATCGAGGATGAATGAGGTTTCAATAATGATGGATGAGTAAAGAATATTCATTTTGATAAAATGATTTTGGGATATTAATTATCTGTTGAAAGATTTTGGTGATTTGAAATGGTGTAATTGTGTAAATTAGTGGTTTCATAATGATGCTTTAGATAACGATCTGAATTTATTTGCTTTTATGAAACGAAATTTCTATATACTTTATGTTAAAGGATTTTAATGACTGACATCTTTGTCATATTATTATATAAATTTTCATATTTAAAATATAATAATCAATAATTGTTAGAAAGTATGTAAATTTGTAAAATGAAATTCATTGTAATTTAAAACATCCTAATTAAATTCTTTAATGTTTATATTTGCAATCGCCGTACACGTCGCTATTAATCCCATAGGATTTGCCATGGTGTTTTTGCAGGCATAATCCAGACTCGGGATGGCGCTGCGGTCAATGTTGCGGTTTGATTTATCTTACGCCGCTTCTCACGCAACCGCGATAACTCACTGGCCCTTAATTTCTATTTTTCACCCTCAGCTTAACGTACTCTCTTCCTCTACTTATTTCCCTTTTTCTTCTCCTCTCTTCACCTCTCAACTCTACTTCTACGATTTACTTCTCCATGCTACTTTGTTTTTATTATTTTCCCGTTTATTTGCAACGATTTGCTAATGCATGGAGTACTTGCGACACAACTACAAGATGTGAGGTCAACTCTTTCAGACAAAATATTATGTTAACGAGACCCGCATATGCTAACAGTTTTACTTCAATAATAAATGCTTTGTAATAAATGCGCATACTATATTCTCAGATGTAAAATTGCTAATAAGAGGAAAAAGAAACATCGGTCTGATGTTGTATTTTATAAGATTCATGTTTGGTAAAAAATTTTCTCAATATTCATAAGAATTTAATTGACGAATTAAATCATTAATCATCATTTATTTTCTTACACCATTTTACATGAAAACATTTTTAACAATTCTTGCTGACCAGTTAAAATCCATATCATCTCTATTTTTCATAACTTTATGTTTCTTGTTTTTTTTCTCACGCTCGATGAAACTAAAGGATCCCGTGTTCATTATTTCGTTATGTTGCCAGGAAATAAATTCCTTGTAGTCGAAGAAATAATCATTGTGAAATATCGGCGAATAGTTTTTCGAGACCACACGCGGCGAAGCGAAGTTGCATTAATTCGGTGCATTTCATTGGAAAATGAGAAGACGTGGTTTGTTATGGGTGGAGCGTGAGATACTTAATATCGGCATAAGTGTGGGAAGAGATAAAGCTGACACGCACGAAGATTAGTCAGAGTGAGAACGAACAAATGACGAGACGATGACGGTGTGCTCTCAAAGACCGTTAGAGGAATGGATGGAATGGATGTTACAAGCGAACAGCAGCCATTTCAGCCGGCTTATTACGCGAAGACATTATCGATTATGACGGCTCGTCACGATCGATCACCACCATCTATATTGCCACCTCCTTATAATACCTGTTTCGGACTTTTCTTTGTATGACTTATCGTACAGAAACTGATTTATGATTTGTCGACTCACGTGTCATCTCCCTTCCTCCCTTACACTTTTTACTCCGCAATTCCTCTACGCTTTTTCTGTCCGCTAATAATTCACGTTTTATTACTACTATTCTCAAAAGATCTTTTTTTTCAAATAAATACTAGATGATTCTATTATTTGGTATTGTTTAGTTTTTTAAAAATTCCCCAACACTTAATGCTTAAAATTGCAGACTACTTAACTTGATGAAGAAGAAGAAAAGTAAATGAACCGGTTAAAATGAGCTGTCGACAAACACTATACCGGTCAAATTTAATCATTTGCCTTTCAATATAGAAAACGGATGTTCGTCGTTGAATCTTAATGTAAAATGTTTCTCTGTCGCGTGACACTGACGATCTTATCGAGGAATAATATGTACAAGGTGTACGGAAAAGGTGCGTACTGCGCTCTCACCTGTCATTATCTTGTTATACGAGAACTGGACTGGTCGTTCTATGATTGGCGTGTTCACTCGTTCCGCCACTGTGTTCATTATATCTAATCCGATTGCAGGTACTTCTGTAATTACTATATCAAAGCACTTTTCGCGTAAGCTAATTGCCGACTGTTATCTCATGGAGTTGGTGTTACATTCATTACACTTTTTTTCCTGACTGCCTATAAACACTTTCTTAATTCGTATTCCATCTCTTTGTCCTTTTTCATCAACCGCCATCTTTCTTTCAGTCGCTCTGACAGACTACATTTTGATTTTTCGTACTTTACGAGACGATAATAATTGGAGCGTGATAAGTGTCTGAGTGACGTGTTTAATGAAGTGCAATATTATGATACCACAATTTATACGTGATAGATATATTAGATTTTTCATTTATCAAACGCTGAGACCGTAGACATTTTGCCTTATCATATATTACCTATGTAGTTGTTCATTGTATCAATTGTTTCGAAATTATCCTTTCGGCATATCTCAGCGGATTCACATACAAAATAAGTTATTTCACTTAAATGAACGCAGATCCCATTGATGATATTATAAAACAGCGCGTGCCTTTTTATTTCATCATCATTAGTATTTTCTTGGTTCCCCATCGAAAAGTAGCTAAGCTTTCGATAATAAAGACGCACTATATTTATTATCGAAGTGGAGTTATTATTAAAGATTCCGTCGGACCATTCCATCCGATTCTTGGAAGTAGCCAGCATAGCTCCCTTTGTGAATTGGAGTGGACAGCCTGACCCTTGTATACGCCATTGTTTAGTCCATGTCAGAAGGCGTGCGGCCATGTTCCGCCGTGTGTATCGGCCGACCGGTACGCAGCGGGAATAAAAAAATCGAACCGAGAAAGAAGGGGAGGAGCAAAGGGGCAAAGAGAAGAAGACGCGGCCACGTAAAAAAACCAAGCGCCCAAGGAAAAAAGATAGCGTCGAGTAAGAAAAATAAGAGAAACAGGAGGACTCGAGCTGACTGTGGCTCTGGCTCAGGTAGACAAACTGTTGGAGGCCGACGTTGGACGGGTTCGGCGAGGGGTAATTACAACCCGCGGCGATCAGTTCATCAAATCCGATCGACTAGGTGTGTTGTACCTACCAGCCTAAATGAAGCTTTTACGCACAAGGATTGAGAGAAGTTAAGAATCAACACTTCTCCATCGGCGTAAGCAGAACTTCGGCGTACTTTAATGTCAAGAGGCACTTAGCTATCAGAACGAATGGCAAAATTACACTCTTAATTATTAAGAAAAAAGAAAATATAATAACATTTTTTATTCATTTGTTGTATTAACAATACCCTAACATATTCAAACAATATCTAAATACTGAAAACTGTATTTAAACTGAAACTCAATTGTATTTAAAAAAGTAAAACACTTTGAAATATCTGCAGATCTTGACAGGAGGTTTTAAATCATCATCAAACAAATATTTATAATGAATAAAATTCTATTGAAATGTCTTTCTTGACTAAAATGTTCATTGTCTAAGAGTGTGCCGTACATCAGGGTGAGTCAGATAAGAACTGCGGAAGGCGTATTGAAAATTGAAATTGAAAGGCTATTTGCACGTGAGCCAAGCAGGCAATCATCGCGGAGAAAACGCGCGGTTGTTTTCGATGGGAAGAAACGGCTCCTTGCACTCCTTGCCGCAAGTATGATAATTGGAAGTGGTTTCCTTTTGCAACTTTGGGAGAATTGCTTATTGGGTTGGCTTCAATTGATAGCTGGCACGAGATTCAACTCGGGGATGTGTTATTTTGAGACTTGCACTGCGAGGAAACTGTTCCTCGAAGCGACTGTAGAAAATGGTTATCTTTGGAGTCGGGCTTTCAAGACAAACTATTGCACGCAGTAGTGTTTATGGACCACTATTTTATGCCATTCAAAGTACCGACGCTGGTGTTTTTTTTTTTTTTTAAAGCCTTGAGTAATTTCAATTTGCTTAGTATACAATATTGATTAAAAAATCATTAGTTTAATATTTGGTTCTGTAAAATTTTAGTAATCATTCATCGATTAAAACTAGTATATAATCTTTGATTAAACTTTGACCTACATTAAATCCAAATAACAATCCAAAATATAATCTAAAAATATAGTCACAAGGTGTTATATAAAAAATCTAAAAAGTACTAGAGATACCAAGATAGATAAAACCACCCTTTATTGAATTATCTAAAATCTTGGAATACATGATTCGTCCAGAAATAATTTATTAAATTGATTTCAAAATGTACAATAATATTTCAAGGATAATAAAAATGAACGTATACACCTTCTGTTAGATTGGTTGGTTTTCAACATAAAAACAAGTTAATCACAAATGGTGTCAGGCAGATGTATTCCTGATATGAGGCCTAATTGAGCTTTGCGAGGCGATAACAAAATCTGTTTTTTTTTTTTTCACTGACATTATTATTCATACCGTTTTCAATCACCATTCCAATTCAAACTTCTTTTAACGTCCGTGAAATTCCAGTTAAAATTCTCTCTCATCCAGCTTAACAACATTTCATCATACAAATGTCAAAATACATGACTAATTATAGCCTCGACAAGGCATGGAATTAAAATTAGAAAAAGACGTCACTATCTTCGAATTACGTCTTTCGTGTTCACATACAAAGAGCAACAGTTAATAAATGATGACTTTTTTTTAATACAAACTAAACACAATAGTATTTCTATTTGTTCCTGAGCCAACATCCGTATTTTTCTAAACACGAGCGTTCAGAAAATGATGTCATGTTGTATATAAGCATACTGAACTTATCACAATGTAATTGTCTCTATTTGTTGATATTATTCATTCGGTAACATCCGCATTTTATCCAACTCAACTTTCTGTCATGTTCTGAAATGACTCGTTGCCCAAATGTTAAAATCCGTGTGAATGCATTTTGTGGCCGTATGCGTTACCTCGCACAGTGGCTTAAGTCGCCAGTTGGGGATGTAACTTTTCTTTTCTTTGTCGCCAGATGGGATAGGACCATTTGCACCGTTTAACGACACAAGGCAGCCCTTTCAAAGGACAGATGTACCCTTATTGGTGAATTGCACTCAATTGACTCGTGCGATGACAATGTCTGTTTAATCTTTTATGTCACAACGTCCATCGCAAAGCACGATTACTAATCTTCTAACTAATGCAACCTATTTGTATTGGTTGTTGCCAACAATTTATTATCTTACAAAATTCTTTGAACGTCTCGTGTTTAATCTTTTTATTAACAATGTAGAAAAATATTCAGTCGAGATTTTACGTGATATATTTATTGAGATTACTAAGACAAGAATTTGTAATTTTTTCATCGTTATAAAATGGTTTCTTTAGATATTTTATATAATAGTAGAAAAAGTTAATTATAAATTAATAAAGATTAAAAAAAAAAAAAGGGATTTTTTTCCATTAGTGGTTTTGGGCGGAATCGAGTTAAATTTTTCGAAGCCGTCAGACTTTATGGAGGGAAAATGAAAATGAAATTAATGGCGTTATATTGATCGAGTAGGTGAAGCTTCACGCTCTTCCGGGCCAATCATAGTGGCAGACTCGATTAAGTCGAGGTTTAATTACATCAAAATGTAGTTTAGGTGTCGACGAATCGCTTGATAAGAGTAAGAGTGCATATTCACCATGATTGCGACGTTTCATAATCTTAAGGTAGCAGTGGTGTGCACACGTCACAGCACAAGTAAGTGCTCGTTAGCAATGTATCGATTTAACCCTACCCGCTGTTTCTTTCCATCTTATTTTAATGGAAATACACTTTTTTGTTGGCAGCTTCATCATTTTCTACGGGATTAATTTTGCATTAACTTCTATAATGCCTTTTATTTCCTACTTTCGTTATTAAAATAATATTCAATTTACAAACTTTCAGTTATTTAAATTTTTCATAATTTTTTTTTTCTTTTTTCATAGCAAATTATTTTACTGTCTTTCATGTTTGAAGTAACCTTGTCAGTGTTACTTATTTTCTTTTCATCCTTTAGGTTTCATCCATTTAACCCTTTGATATCCAAAATATGATGAAACTAAAGTAGAATGTTTTTATTAGTAAATAACTTTCTAGAATTCAAATAGAGAGATCAAATAGAGATAAAAACTGAACTCTTAAAAGTCAAAAAT
>JABFQA010002712.1:0-10815 GCA_022817065.1 Probaryconus sp. ZL-2020
TAGTCACAGGTGGCAACGATATATCTAGGAGTCTCGTGAGTCGAAAGGCTCAAAACAATGTGACACTATTAGGCGGTCGCGTTTTGGCGCGATCGTCGCACTAGCCTCGTTTGTCGCACGTCGCCGTATGGGAAGCAGTCGGGATCTCGCCGCGCTGCTTCTCGGCGACTCGCGATCGATCATGGGTTTATTGTAATTCGATGTCGAGACTCGGAATCGTTTGTAGACGACTTAAGTACCTGGCGGGGTGTTGTACTCGGTAGAGCAGTTACCACGCTGCGATCTGTTGAGACTCAGCCCTTGGCTTGGGGATTCGTCTTGTCGGTTAGACGAGACCCCGAGAGTTTGATGACGACGAATAATTTGTCATCATCTCTTATTTATACAGAGAAAAAAAAATGTACGCGTTTATCGAACGCGCTTTCGTTATTGCTTTGCTTTTTTCTTTTGATAAGAAAATAAGCGTTGCAAGAAATGAAGCGTGTTTCGATGAACGCTACTTTTTTTTTGTATCTTTTTTTTCTTCCGTTATTCCATGAACGAAAGCGATACGCCTGGGACTTGGTAAACAATTTTCATCGAAAATTATATTCTTATTGTCATTCAAGGGAAAAAAATTTCGTGGACACGAGTAGACGATAAAAACAGAGGGGTTTGAACAACAACGCGTCGTAGCATTTTGTTATAAAAATGTTAACGTCTAAATTAACCGACGACAATTTTTTTAACATTATTCACGGTTGCGTTGCCGTCGATTACTATTAACGGCTACGCTACATTCGAAATACGCTTTTTTTTTTCTTTTTTTTTTTTTCCTTTTCTTTCGCTTCTCCTCAAATTATACCGATACGCCTGTGACTTTATTGAAAACAGTTGGGAAATAATTGTTCTTTGTCGGATCGTGGAAAAAATTTTACCAGTGGTTTTTTAAAGTTTTTTCAAAGCTCTATTTTATGTTATGTTGCAGATCATTTTATGAACCGAGATTTTTTAATAATACAAAGAAAGTACATATGAAATATAACTATAGTATAATAACAGACGTAATAACATATTAATTTATTTGTATACACTTCAATTAATATTTATTGATTATTTATTACGTTATTAGAAAACTGCAAAGCTCTTCAACAAAAATACGTAGCTTTCAACAAATTTGCACAGCAGTGGCAAAACTTTTTCAACACCACACCACAAGCGTCGAAGTAGGAGCAAGCGAGCAGCAGAGGAGGAGAAGAAACAGTCTAACGGTAATCGTACAGCGCGCAAATTTTGTGATCAAGGTGGAATGTGAGTAGACAAATATGGTATTTTATACAGAAAAAGAACACTAAATATACGAGCGGGTTTTTTTTAACAAGATATCATTAATAAATTTCAGAATGTGTATGCTCTATAAAGCAATTCAAGGTGAATCCATAACAACTCAGTCTGCTGAAAGACGCGAAGATCCTTCCGTATCGACAGAATACAGACAAAGGACTTCACCACAAGAAAAGCCAGAATACACTGGACCACCAACACCCTGTCCTGCAAAGGTTGAATACGCAACTCCAGTTTTCGCTAAAAATTATCAAGGCGTTTGGCGTTACGTTGTTCAAATACCTTATGAAGGATATTTTACACAAACAATTGAAGTCACAAGATGCATGTAAGAGAATTTGAATGATACAATTTAATAGATTAAAATAAATTGTAGTCATAAACTATTGAATAATTAAATTCTTAGTAGATGTATAATAATTAATAAGACTTGTCTTACAGGCAATCGAGATGTCATTACTTGGATGGTGGATGTCTTTCTTCCCCAAGATGGACAAGTTTATTAGTAGCAGAAATATTTTATCCGGATACCTTTTTAGAAGAAAATCAAAACAGAAAATTTCCAGACATTCGAGAACCTGTTAACGGATCTCCTCCGCCAGTTCATGATTTCCAAAATTATCAACAGTATTTACAAAAGCGAGCTGGCGAGAACGAAGGCAGAAGTGCCGGATCTCAGCAACATTGTGATGGAGTGGATGAAATGGGATGCTTTCAAGTATGAATTAAAATTATGATTCTGTAAAAAAAAAAGTATTTAGAAAACAAATTGAAGAAATACAATGACGAAGAATGTTTCCATTTCAGGTTCGATTATATTACGATTGGTTTTTAGTCCCAGGAAGTTGTAAATGCTGGCGACCTGACTATTTCAGCCGATATGTTCGACGTGGTTCTTCGAACCCAGAGCTCTAATAAAACTGCATTGTACACTTTTGCCTTTAGATAGTGTAAAAAGCTTTCAACTTCATTAGACGAAACCATTTTTCAACATTAGTTTTTTTTTTTTAATTGTACATTTAAGATTTACATTTGTGATTTACGCCATTTAGTCATTTAAACTTTTAATCTCTAAAAAGCATTCGTGTTTTGGAACAAAAATTTCCAAAGATCAAATACAGTAAAAACTCTTAAATCCGACACTCTTTTGTCCTTTTTTTTAAATGAAACCTCCATAAGATAGACAAAGACAACCAGTATCGGATTTCGGAGCTTCTACTGTACAATCTTATAAGATTTTTAAAATACTATAGTATTTTTAAAAATCTAATTTATGATATTGTATGAGACGTTGTAAAAATATATATTTAAGAGTGATGTTTTAAATTTATTTGAATACAAAAATAAATAATAAAATATTTAAATTGTATTTTTTTGCGTATCTTTTTTGCGTCCTTTTTAGCACCATTCTTTCGCTGCAAAATGCAAAATGCGAATCAATTTTTCCAATTGGACATCTCTTTCTACTGAGCACTTCCTCAGTACGCGACCGATGGAGGGTTAATTGTCGTCTTTTTTAACAAATTCTATATTTTAACGAGTTTTTTTCCCAAACAAAAGAACCCGAGAGAAGTTTCCTAAACTTCAAGCGTAACGGTTTTAGACAAAGTCCTTCAAATACTAATAACAACAAACATTCACATTGTCCAAAAATCGATGCAATGCATAAAAATGGATTATGAATATATGTTTAAAGTTATTACAAATTAAAAATATACATGACAACAAAACAATAATCAATTCATTAATAAAAAATCTAAGAAAAATGAAAAACTTACATTTCAGCATCAAACCGCCAAAATGACCTCCAAAAAAAAACAATGCCGACTGTTGACGCTCTAAAAATGGCAGCTCAGAATCCAAAAACGATGACCCGACAATAGTACAAATTAACACAAACGTAATTAAAATTATAAACAAATACTTTCGCGTAATTTTCACTTTTCCAAAACTTCGATAAAGAAAGCAAAAGGCGACACTATGCGCCATTTTCATTGTTATACTATCGCCCGACAAAAATACAGTAAGAACTTTTACAAAACTTTTTTCTCTATTAAAAATATCAATTGTTCAATGAGTAACGACTTATTTTAAGTCAGAGAGTAACTCCAAACTTTGTTTGCAAGAACGAAATAACGACGATTAATACGAATACGCGATAGAACAAACGTTCTCAACTGCAAGCGCCAAAACGAAACGGAAGAGGACGTCGCCGATCTGCGACGCCGCAGATCTTGGCGCGCGAAATTTAAAATCGCTTTTTTGAAATTTTTTGAAATTTCTTTAATATATTTCAATTAAATGACTTAATTTCAGAAAGACATTTGAATTTTATATAAAAATGCATAAATAGTTGTAAATTAACTTAACCTAATAAAATAATTTTGAATTTGAATTAATTTGAAATTAATATAATCTTTGTAACATTATAGAGATCACTAATTAATATTTTCAGGTTTCATAAGCTGTTTTATAGAAAAATCTTTTTTTTTTAATATTATTTATATTTTGATAGGAGAATAGGAAAACTATTGAGGGAAGAAGAAAAAATGCATATGTGAAAAAAATTATATTTTTATATGCATAGTATTCATACATGATGTATTATATTAATTATATGATACAGATTACATAAAAGAGAAATATATTTATACATTCTCAAAACATTTTATTGAAATATAAAATATAATTTAATTATGTTTGACTGTTTAATATAATATATATAATATAAATATTTTCATACGATCAAATTATCAATATACTTAAAAAAATGTGTCTAATCAAAAGTCAGATTAATACTTCTGTTGTAAAAAAATCAAATAAAGATTGTAATAAAGACTACTGGAATGATAAACTTTTCATTAAAAAGTAAATATTTCTGTGGCTATATTTATATGAAAAATTAGTTAGTTTTTGAAACATTTCTTTTCTTTTTCTCGTGTAGACTTTTTGTTTCATCGGGGTATATATTCCTTGTTAATTGTTAATGTAGATCTAACAAATTAACTATTGTATAAATATCAATATCAAGTCCTAACAATAGGATTGTTAAGTTCCAGAGTACTGTCAGTTGATATAATTGGTAAAGCATTATTACAATGGTAGTTTACCAAATGACTGACACTGTCAAAAACACGATCTTTCGTACGCACCTGAAACAATTTGATACAATAAAAATTAATAAAATGTATTTATTATACAGTTTTATAATTGCATACATAGACAATCAAAGTTAAAATCATAAAAACTTACTACTCCTTCAGGATCAATTAATAATAAATGCTTCGGAACATCATTGTCCATACTAGTTAAAACATATTGTCCTGGTGAACCTTGAGATTCTCTTACTAAGAAATCACCGTCCTAAATATAATTATTGATAAATATAATTAATTCACAATATCAAAAGAAGTTACGTAGAGAAAGTTATTAAACAATACCTTTTTTAACAATGATTCTGCTAAAGTTCGACTTATACTGCCATGAAACCATATTTCTTGTTTCAATTGTTGTTTCTGTGCATCAGTATTGTTCTTATTCAATTCTGAAATAGCTGTACAAAACGGTTCTAAAAATTAAAAAATCTTTATGAAATATTAGAAAATACGACTTAATTTCAAACCATATAAATATCTTACGCATATCGAAGGCATCGAACATATGCATTGGTTCTCTTCTACTTTCTCTGTTTGCAGCTATTACAGTATCATTTACATAATTGTGTTCAGTAATAGCGTTAAGATTTGAGTTGAGTGACACTGTTCCTTCACAACTCAAATCAATTAAATTGTCAACATCTGCAATTTACAGATTTATGACGCAAATAACAGAGTAATTCAATCAAAAATAATATTATATGTACAAAATATAAATAATCTAAGAGTAATATATCTATATACACATGTAACAATTAAAACTAAGAAACATAATTTTAACTTTAGAATTAAAAACCAATCATAATGCAGGAAGATATTTCTTTTTCAATTTCGCATCATTTAATTCAATGATTCACTTTGTTGACTTTTCATATTATTAAATTCGCCGTAAATAATTTTAGTTAATATTTTCCATTACCTGACCACTGTTGACATTGTTTATTATTAGATCCTGTTTCAGGCAAAGGCAAATTATGAATACTGTCTCCTAAAGTGTGATTCTGAAACGAACAGTGATGCTTTAAATTTGGCAATGTTGATGCTGCAATAGGTAATGGAGGCACTGGTGGTGGTCCTATATCTGGTGGAACTTTCCCAGGAAGATCGTTGTAATAATCTCTATCAGATTCCCGAATTCCATTTAATTGTGACCTGTTAACAAATTTAAGTGATAATTGATCAGAAAATAAAGATAAATTAAAAGAAAACATTTAAAATGACTTACAAAGAAGATGGTTTTGTAAGATATTCTTTAAATCTCAATTCAAAAGCTTGTCCAATTGTTGATATTACATCTTGAGCTCGTCCTCCACATTCTAATACATAACAAGCCCTCCAATCCTGTACATCTTTTGCTACGTAAGCAACGAAATCCAAGATTTCCTGCAATTATTAATTTTTTGTCTTAATTTAAAGAAATGATAAAATTATAAACTACAACAAATGAATTTTAAACAAATTAATTATTATTACTGTGTCTCCACCAGATGCAAAAGATATTCTTGGCATTTCATGTTTGACAATAACCCGACCAGTTTCTAGATGAGTGAGGGCTAAACTGCAACTACTAATGGTAAGATTGATATTAGAACCTGCATGTTCCATGCATGGTTTATCAGATATGGCTCGAAGAACTTTTCGATCAACCTATAATAAAATTTATTGTTAGAAACGTCACTGCTATAAACGATATATTATTACATTTAACAGCGTTATCTTTTTCTGTAAATAAAAATAAGTTTACCCTTCTTTTTTTATCAGCAGACTTTAGACCAGCAGCTTCGCAAACTCTATTTATACATTCTCTATAAATAAAAAGAAAATATTAATATTTTATTTATCATATTCTATATACTATATCCCACGATAATAAATAATAAAACTTACTTGGCGACACATGATCTCGTTTCAAAATCTAAACTTTTCATTGATGTATAGACCTCTAAACATCCAATGTACTGAAAATGAAAATAAATAATTATTATCTCACTGCCATAAGAGAAGGAAATAAAAGAAATATTTGCAAAATTTGTACTTACTCGAACTTGATAAGTAATACCTTGTTTGCTTACATCAGTATCAGAATGTAACCATCCTCTAGATGGTTTACTAATAAAATTTCCACCACCCCCAGCAGCCATTGCAAGATTCTATAATCTACAGTAAAATAATTACTTATAATTACAAAAAAAAAAAAGGTATAATAAAGCCTTACACATAATTAATATACAAATTACTTTTGTATATCTCTAAAACAATACGTGAAAGGCTTTTCTAAACATCACATCGACGTTCATTATATTACTGTCCAAAAATAATAGAAAACATATCTTAATGATTAAATAATTGGCTGTATATAAACGTTAATACAACATGAAACTCACCATTGAGTCATAAGAAATTCCTGTTGTGCTTATTACTTGTCATATGCGGAATAAGGAAATGCACAATTCACCATTTCTCATGTACATGAAACCATTTGAAACTGTAAAATTGATCCATTTACATTATTCTTTGCACAATAATGCCTTGAAATATTATTATAATCATCTGTAAAATAAACGAAATAATCGACAGCTGACTTTTCTGCTGATTCTGAATCTAAGCTAACGCACACAATAATCCCACATATATATATACATTTATAGGACCTATTTTCAACGTAACATCAGTTTTGCTCTGTTACATTCCATATAATATAGAGCCATTCCTCGAAAAAGATTGGCTGATTCTTTGTGGCAAGGAGTTACTGGTCACGTGGATCGTAACGTCATACAGTAACGTGATCAAAACAAAGTAAGAATTTTATACAAAACAATTAATTGCGAAAAGGGTGATGGAATGACTGACAGAAAAAGTAAGCTAAAAATATTAAGGTTTTGTTAAAACATAGTAGTTTCTATAAGAATTCTTAATTATTCATAATCATATTATTAAATTAGTATCATTATGAATAGTTGTAAAAGTTAATAGTGAATGGTTTTCAATTAATAAGTTACTGCGGAGTGTCAAATATCACACTGATAATGTGAATCCCTGCCCTTCTTCAATTTCAAGTTGATTATTAAACATTAAGCAAGCATAAGCATATGGTTTGTATCTGAACGTAGGAGAAATATCATTTCTTTTGTTTCTGCAGCTGCAGTTAATAATCAGTGGTGGTGTAAAGTAATATAGAAAACATAAGAACAACAATCTTTTTTTGTGGATAAAAAAAGGTTTACGGATATGAATACTTCTGTGCAAAAAAATTCTAACCTTCCATTGGACAAATTTCCAGGTAAAGTAATTTTATATTATCACATAATTAAATCTCACATGTTTGTGAAAATTGTATCAAAATAATCTCATTCTTGTGATTGTGGTTATATTTATTATTGTGAGGTTATATAATGTTGGACAATTGTTTTGTATTATAGGTTCTAAAACTTGCTTATTTCAAAAATCTATATATGAAATATGTATTTAATTTTTTGTTTTTAATTTTTAGAATGGTTAAATGATGATCGCATGAATGCATTATTTGCACCATTCAGGAAAGCTTCGTCAAACGATCAGGATAATATATCCAAAATTAACTTTTGGACTAGATTTATTCACGAATATGTGAAAAATAAAAAATCTTCTATTATAACGTTACTTGAATTAGAAGATGGGCTGGAAAGAAACAATTCCAAACCCAAATGTTTGCAGGACGTATTACTACATATGATAAAGTAATTATATTTTTATAATTTTTAATTTTAAATCTGCATTGCAATAATTATTTGCTTTTAATCATTAATTTAATATATATATAATAAAATGAGAATGTTTTTTTATAGATCAGAAGAATTATGCCCAGAATCTATTTTTATGCAAAGCACACAAAAAAAGGCATGGGGTCCATGGCTTCTCCAAACATTTTTTAAAAGTCCATCATCAGCATTGTATTCTCACTTTAAAAGTTACATAATTACTAATACCATAAGTAAAGACGAAATAATAGTGGATGTACAGTACGTAAAAGTTTTAGGAAACGCAGTACTCAATAAACTAAATTCAGAGAATATAAATAAATGTTTGACACTGAAAGAATTTATGCAATTATTCGAAGATAATGTTGATGAAAACACAGCTAGGCACGTACTTATTTGGCTGACAAAAAATGAAAAAGCTAAATTTTATCCACCGGACCCCAGAACACCACCGACTTTAATAAAACTGTCCAGACACTGTGCTCAGGACATTAAAGAAAATGAAATAACATTTGAAATATTAGTTCAGAAAGAATTATTCCTGTGTAAAGAAATTCAAAATTTAGAAATAAAACATGATGACGCATTAGATAAAGCAAAAGAATGTTTAAAAAATGGACGAAGAGTGATTGCTAAAAGCCATTTAAAGAAAAAAAAAGAAATCGAACGTTTAATTGACAATAGGTGCAATGTTTTGGCAAACGTTGAGACTATGATTATGCGAATACAGGATGTAACTATAAACAAAGAAATTGTCGATGGATTTGCCATTGCAGCTAATATACTGAAACAACATGAAAAACAAATAAATGAAAAAGATGTTACACAATTACAGGATAATCTGCATGAAGTAAATATTTATTTATTATTTTTGTAAACTTGTAACAAACTTAAATTTGCAAAATAATAAACTTTATTATTTTTCTCTTTATAGTGTTTGTCGCGAGTAAAGGAAATGGAAGAGACAGTTTCAGAACCTATTTCATTAGGTTCTGATGACGATTTAGAAAAAGAGCTTGAGGATCTTATGAACGAAAAAGAACCAGAACCAGAAATAAAAGCTAAAGAAACAACATTGGATCTTCCAGATTTAAGTCAATTAAATCTCAAAGGTAAAACAATTTAGTAATTTTATATATTATATAAGGTAGTTGCACCAGTTATCGTTACTGTACTGGTTATCCTGCATTGTTTTAAACAATCTCAAATAACAAACGAACGTAAGAGCACGTAACGTTAAATAATAAAGATAAAAAACAATGTCATGATAACTGGTACGTGAGGTAATTCACCACATCATTTTAATATATTAAACAAAGGAATCATATTTGAATAAATGAAACATTAAAATTTTATTCTCTATATAATTCTGCATTATTCAGATAGCGTTTTATTAACGAATATCAAAACATTATATTTTTCTAACGCCTAAAATAGCAAGCGTATCCCTTAAACTCACGATAACTGGTGTAACTACCTTAACCCTGGAAATGTAGACTGGGGTACAAATGTTCTGAAAGACAATTACCATCGATTCATGTTCAAAGGAAAGGATTATTTTCGACGGCAAGAGGGAGCGAGCCGACAAAAACACCCGAATCTTATTACTCTAAGAATGAACGGTTGCGTTCAGATGACACTTCACTGTTTTAATAATTAATCATTTTCGTATTCATTTCACAATGTTGCATAAGTTTATGCCTCTGTAAGGCTTATTTATGATATACTAGATCATTTCAACATAAAATTTTATTCCTATGTGTCATATATCGTTAAATATAATTAATTTTAATAATCGTATTGCAAGAATATGTCAAATTATGCTTCAGCATATTTCTCCTCACCTCACATACGTTATGTTTACATGTGTATGTATTCTGAATGTTCTCTTCACTCTTCTCTCGCTAGATGGCTCCATTTACTTAGTATTTGCATTTATTAGAAGAGTAAAGAATTATATTATTGTTTTCTAAAAGCGTTAATAATGAACATAAACAATGAAAGTGTAAAATTTATTATTACAAATAATAATAAAGGTTTAAAATAAAGGTCAATAATAATCTTAAAATAAGGTTTATAATAATCTTCAATTGTTATAAATAATTAAGTTGAGAAATGAATACAAAGATTTCTATAAAGGATATTTATAAGAAGAGAATTGTCAATATATTAACCTTCATAATTTAATATAAATAATTAAATTGAAAAATAATTATCAAGTTTTTTATATCAAAATCAGTCAATGTTACTAAATATATAAGCATTTAAAAAATATTATTTCATATAATTGTTATCAAATAAAAAGAAGTGATATCCCAAAATCACAATAAAATTGTAAAAGATGAGGCAAGAGGTTCGCGAGAAATAGTTCTCCTCTCCAAAAGCTTATCATCAAAAAGAAGTGATATCATTTAATAGCAAAGTTTAAGAAGCAAATCCTTAATTTTTTAAATAAAACCAAAATTATCAAAAATTCAAAAAAACTCTTGCGGATCATATTTTAATTTACAATTTTTGCTTTTATTTTTTATTTAGTTTTATTAATTTATATTTATTAAGAAATGGTCCGCAAGAGTTTTTTGAATTTTTGATAATTTTTG